>VZTN01030910.1:46886-57542 GCA_013400515.1 Erpornis zantholeuca
CAACAACCATCTCCACCACAATAATTAAATAATCTGTCCAAAAACTTTTAAGAGAGGGTGTCCAAGTCTGATTCTTCAGAATTTTCAAGCCATCTGTTTCGGAAGTTCCAATCTGCAGAAACAGCACAAACATATGCACTGCACTGAGGAATTTAAAATTTCAAACCGAAGTCCTAACGTGTGAAAAAAGCCAGGTAGAACCCACAGAAAAAGAACTACTAGCACACAGATTCCATATTTAGTGCCTACACCAGTATGACCTGTTATTTATATGATTCCTAACGCTTCTGTATAGCCATTGACGCAGTGGGTAGTCAGCACCTTTAAAAAAAAAATCAGACCACTTTTATTTGTAGAGATAAAAAAAAAAACAACTTTAGCTTATGATTTCTAAAATTAGTGCCCCCTCCCCCCAAATAAAACACTGCATATTTTTGTATGTTCATTATAATTTCAGTCACATTTTTGTTAAATGCAGAGTTATTGTATGCAAAACCAGGCCTTAAAAAGTCTTACACTCCAGGGTGTCATACTTCTCCTGAAATGCTGCCTGATACTCTGCTAACCCCTCCCTTTAGTGTTAAAAATCAGGCTATTTGCCTGCAGCATTTGTTCTCCAACTCCCAACCCTGCTGCCTGCTAGACAAAGTTTTTTGCTTATTGATATTGGCAAAGGGTAGGGGAATTTGGAGTATATTTTAACTACAATGGAAGTACTTGGAAATTTCTAGCATTTTGAAATGGTTTATGACTTCTAGCAATAGTCTGTCTTGGTTTTAGTGAGAATCAGCAAAATTCTGCATTCATAAAAATATTTAAGTGGTTAACTCACAATTGTTGTTAGAAACAAATAGCAGATTAGTAAAGTTTACTGGCCTCTTTATCAGTTGTGAATGCAAGACTTTCCCTATAAATATCCCAGTCTGCAGTTAAAATGTCATCTTCCAAGATTTCCTCCAAAGGGAAGATTTCCAGGCCAAAAGGATTCATACAGTTTGCAGAAACCTACATCTGTCATTAAAACAAGGTGCATACAATCTTTAACTGTACACGTCTTGACTTCTCATTTGGAACACAGTATAACTTCAAGAGGCAGAAGGAACACTGCTCCTGTATTCTGTCTTGCAACAAAATCAAAGTGCAAAGGAAGGAAGAGGAAAGTCTAAGAAAATTGACTACCTTTCCTTCCACAATCTAGAAAAATCTCATACTTTTTCCATAATCTAACCTTTTTTAAAATGACATTTCAAAGAGTGAAAATTATATTAATTTCCAGCCTTTATTCCAATGTAAGACAATGGACAAGGTCAGTTTCTCTAGCAATTAATAAATTTGTTGCCTCAAAACACAAAGGATTTTTTTAGACTTAAATATTCTTTTAGAAGATATTAAAAAACTTGTTAAATTTCATGTTAATAGTATTATGAATTAAAACAATTTCTACTTATTTTCTGTAATAATCTTCTGTGGCACTGTGTTTACTATGGCACTATTATGCAGCCCACTCCCCTCCCTCACACTCCTGGTACAAACTCCATGCCCTACCTGATCCAAACATCCATGACAATCCCATGAAAAAATCACACCAAAAATAGAAACTGAACAGCAATGCAAAGAAATAACAAAAATAGTTTGTATTACCTATGGGCAAAAAGGTCCAATTCTTACTTTTAAAAGACATATTTGCCACCTGACTTTGGGCAAGTCAGCATTAGTCCCTCAGTTTCATTTTTTGCAAAAAAAGGTTGGGGGAAGTGAAATCTGTTCCTGTACAGCAAGGTAACAGATCGAACTCATTAAGATTTGTAAAGCACTTATACCTTCTCACATGACTACTGCTTTAGATGTGTAAATACAGTGTATTATAAAAAGGGAGGTTAAATTATGCAGCTCTCCAAATTGTAATAAGCTATGTGTAAAAATATACCAGCAAAGTTCTTTCAAACAAAGGTCATGACAATCACACCATGATAATGGAGAAAATGGCAGAATGAGGACAATACTGACATGCAATCATGGCAAAGACAACTTCAGTCAGTAAAACTGAAGAGAAACAGAGTTTGAACGACACAACAGGGAAGTTAAAATACAAATATCATTATTTAATCCTGAATTTGATATATTCAATTTTACAATACTGGTCAACAGAAACAAAATATAGCTATAAATAGTAATAAAATAGTTATAGAAGATTTCATTTCCCTGTATAAAACTGAACAAAAAGGCAAAATCTATAGAAAACCACTGCCATGTTTTGGACAATAAACTCATAGTACAACTACTTTTAGAGCAGAAAGTGACATTACTGTAAACTATATGACAATTAGACGACACTTGGCCCAAAAAATTACGATAAGTGAAGAATTAAGTAACAACAGCAAAATTGTGAATTTCAACATCCTGTAAGTAGAAATGGCAGTAATAAATAAACTAAAAGTGATTTATACCCATTGACAGCCATTACCACAAAAAACCAAATAAGGAGTGAGAAATACTAAGAGATCTATAGAAGTAAAATCCACAAGAAACTCCTTAAAAAGAATGCACATTATTTATAAGGAAAGATAGGTGTGGATCAAACAATTTATTCGAATAGAGAGTCTGAAGTTGATCTATCTTACCAAAAATTTTTTTCAGACTACGGGAATTCCAAGCAAAAGCAGTGAAAGAGATATTTCAATACAACTGTTAAGATGTGTGTAAGTAACTAGGAAGTTGTGAGGAAATTTAAATATTATCAGCAAAAATTTCAAATAATACACTTCCATGGAACAGCAGAAATTAAAGAAAATTAGCAGACTTGTCAAATTATTAAGCTGTCAAAGGAGCACTTATAAAAGATAAACACACTACAGAGCAGCTAAATCATTTATTTGCATTAATTATTCACAACGGACATGGAAGAATAGGTTCCCAGATCTAGTCTTTATAGGTGAAATAAAATTGTCAGTTTAAATACAGGGAACACTGGAAATGAAAAGGCAAATCGTTATCAGGAGGTTATACAGCAGTATAACACTTAGAGAAACTTAAATGGCAAACCTCAGCCTATCCCAGCATCAGTAGAAATGGAGGCTTAGGCTCCATCTTTCACTTATCTGATGTGCACTGAGTATAAATTTCTGCTCAGACCTGAAAAAGTGGAAAAGCCCAAGGGCTATTTCAGCAGATTAACTTTGGGGTATAGCTTTATAAATTTGTGAGTCACCAGTGCCTATCACCAGGTAGGTAAGAAAGAATCTACTAACGTTACCTGAATCTGTCTCTTCCTAGAAGAAAATCTACTCTTAAATTTAAGAAAACTTTTCTCTGTCTTGTTCATAGCAGTTCCTAGAGTGATTTAGAGTAGTCATCATTATTCTGAAAAATCTCAAGTGGGGTAATGCAGTGTACACTGATTGGTATCAATAACTTTTCCCAAGACCTTCAAAAGAAGAGCTATAATGAAAATTAAACAGTTACAAAGAAGGAGACTTCGAGATAAAGATGAACTTGGAATGCACAGCTCATTTTTAGAATAGCCAAGTAATTTCAGACTCTTATTCATATTAACCCTTAAATCAGAGTGGAAGACTTTTTTTATCATGTCTTACTAGCTATGATAAAAATATGTCTTAGTTATTTTTCATTACATTATTAATGCTAACTTTATACATTAACACCTGACACAAGGCTGTTTGCAAAACTTTTTGGTGCTGGGAGAGGTAAATGGTTTCCTATTCCTGCCTTCTTAAGAATACCACTTAAAGAGAGCTAATCCAACATAGGTCCCTTCTCAACTCCAGTGAACAGTATGCATGACTTTTCAATTTTTTTAAACACAGTATATGAATGATCAGGAAGGCAAGAGAGTTTTGCACTTCCTAGCCACTAAAAATAAATAAATCAATGGTGAAATTTCCATGAAACTTGGGTAAAATTCTTTATATAAAGGAAAGTAATTTCAAAACTCAGTTGAGACCATAACATAATCCAACCACTGAATAAGTGTACAGAAGCTATTCTCCCTCAAGCCAAGCATCACCACTTCTTAGTGTTGGAATCACAATGCTCTTTCATATAGTTCAGCTCATACAGTCCACCCAATACATCTCAGTTGTTTAGGCTAAATGTACATGCTTTATCTTATCTAAAGATCTTTACTCAGAGCTACCTTACTATTTCTCATGAAATCCACAGAAGATTGCTAAAATAACCAGCAAGGAACAAAAATTATCCTGGTAAAGGCTGAGTTTCATATTTTGCACCCAAAGCAAGCCCTTTCCAATAAAATTTCAAAAACCTTATTGTTTAACTTAAAGAGATTAACATTCAGACCAAACTTGATCATTCAGGTTAATAAAAGTAAGCCTTCACACAAACTTTTCTTCATGAAAAGTTAATTTAGTGGAGGTGATCAAGTTACTAGCCTTATTAGCAAACTTATGGTATTACTATCTTCAGTCCTTTGTTTGCACACTGACTGCTAAGTCTTAATTTTAAATAGCTTTTACATATTTAATAGTAATATGCAGGTTTACATTTTACTATATACAATAGGAATATTTAGAATGCACTTACCAGACAGATGGAAAAATATCTAGTTAGACTAACTGGACTTAAAAAGAGGGATGGAACTGTCATACTGTGGATTCAAAGAACCTGACTTAAGAAGGCACTTCAGTATTTCTTATTTTTTAAAAAAAGTTTGTTAAACAGAAAGTGAACACAAAATGAGAAAAGTTACCAGTGCACCAGTATTTTTATCCCCCAACCCAGAAATAAGGTAGAAATTATCCACACACTACTCTACTTTCCAAAGAAATCATGTCTGAAGATAGAGGGAGAAAGAAATTTAAATACAAAGCCACTAAAATACACTTCCGTTTTTTGTTTTCTGTGTACAGCGAAGATGAGGGCAAAATGTTATCAGCCTCATGTTTGAATAGCTTGTCCCTATTTATGTCAAAGCACTAACATTATTTAAATGAGGCTTTCTGTATTTAATAGTGCAGTTTGTCCAACATATCCTTCGCTTGTCAGAGATAAATAGAATGCTGTGTTCCAGCACAAGAGAAAGCAAATCTGTTACTGCCGCGTTCTGGCTGCAGTCTATGTTTCTGAAGAGATACCAGCTATAAAAAGAAGTACCTATTGTTTCTACCAGGTTTTTCACACCATGTTGCTGGTTTCTCAGTAGAGCAGATCTCTTGCAAAGCTGAGAAAGACCAAGTCTCTGAATAACACTGTTAAGAGACCAATTAGCTTCCTATTTCCTTTGCAGCAGTCCTGAAATAGATTTTTTAAATAAGAAAAAAAAAGGAGAACAGATTTTTTCTCAAAACTCTCTTTCACTTTGGCCATTTTAAACAGAAGTTTTGGCTTGAACTGTAACTCAGCTTCAAAGAGAAGACTGCCTTTGTCATCAGCTATATCAAATGTATATTCCCATGCATATCACTAGAGGAGAAAATAATATTGACTCTAAGACTAAGCAAAGTCTAGATTTTTAACTGAAGAAGATACAGTTTGGAAATTTTCTCTCTATTTCTGGAGTGGTACCAGGAGTGTCCAGAGCTAACATGACAAAGGCCATGTAGGGTAACCCGCTGTAATAAATGGTTGTTTTACAATGCTGAAACACTTTGCCACTTGGTATAAGATGTAAAAACTTGCTTTGCTGGGTCAGACTACAATACCTTTCCAGTCCAATTCTGTCATCTCTGGGTATCTGTTTCTAGTCATCAGCAGAATATAAGAGCAAGGTTTAACTGTTGTAGGATAGCTATTCTGACAGAACCTTTTATTTCTCAGTGCTTCTGAACCTTTTTTTTATTCCCATAGCAGTGTTCCCTCTGGCCAGAGCATAAAATCCAAATAACAAGTAAATCCTGCAGTAAAGCTAGTAAATCTAACTCAAACCACATAAATCCTTCAACTATACACTGTTGTGTTATTACAGATTTGTCAGTATATTTTGCCAACAAATCTAAACCCCTACAGGAACAGAAAAAAGATGAGGGGCATCTGGGCATAGAAATCAGGTCCCATAACTGTTGGCAAAAATGTAACAGTCACCGAACGCAGCAGACTAAAACAAGTGAACGAAGTGAAATAGGAAGATAATAGGTGGGTGATGTACTAAAAAGGGAGTAATAATTTCAGAAATTGAGTCTGTTTTGATAACATTTACCTCTAATCATTTGTTCTAAAATGAAAATGAGATATGTAGACTCAGCAGTCTTCAGTCACACAGGAAAACTGAGAAGCCAGCAGCACATTTCCCATCTCTACGCATATTGTGATACCCTACATTCAGAGGTCTGCTGGGTTGTCTGGCTGCTGCTTCGCTTGCCCACACACAAGCCATGTTCATATCACCATAAATGTATGCATTTTATTTCTGTTATGAACATCCTACAAGTCTTGTCACACAGGATACCCAAAAAGATGGTGACAGACACCAATCCAACAAGTTACAATCAACAGGACCAAAGTAAAAATGACAACATTGAGGGCTTGCATATGCAGCTGATGGGTATGATGAGCTATTGAAGTCTGGCTGTCAGGCTAATACAAGACAAGCTAAGGGCTCCAATTGCTATTCAGTCTAGATATCATTTAATTGATAAACTCTTGGAGAAGGGAATTAACTAGCTCAGAAAAGCAGTCCAAGTGATCTAAGAAAAAAGCACAACACTATGTAAGGGTAAAGGTTGTCAGCAGAAATTATACAAAAGGCAACAAGAGTGATGAAAAGACTGTGAAGAAATCAGAATGCAATAAAGAATAGTGGGGGGAAAAGAGGATTCTAGTAGGAAATAAAGGAAAAGTATTTAAGGTGTTAACTGAACACCTCCTCCCAGAACTCAGTCCTTCATATGAATTTTAGTGGTGCCAAACAAAAAAGGTAGCAGCAAAAACACAAATTGCAAGAAGTTACAACTGCAGGGATGTGCAAAGCATGGGAAAGAAAGGAACCAAAGATGTCTTTCCAAGTTAACATTTTTTATGCCCAAGCATGAGTTTTGGTGAAGATATTGGTCAGCAGTCCAAGACAGCCATTTGGATCTGCCAGAAAAAGGAGATGAAATACGAGAACTGTGATGAAATATGAGATACATGCCAAGAGCCTATCAACTCTGGGTCAATAAGGTGGATGTGTATTCTTGGAAAGTGTAACTTGAAGTTTGACTTGCTTTGCTTTGTACTGTTCCCAAGGCACCCATTATAAACTGTACTGCGACAGAGTAAATTTGTTCTTATATAACTACTTTAAACTGTGCAAAACTGGTTGCCTTGAAATAATGTAAACATAAATAAAGGCTTGAAAGCAACTGAATAAGGACAACTTCAAAACAGAAATTTTAGGAAGTCACTACCAGTGCAAGAACTGGGCCAAAATTTCCAGGGTTACCACGAAATTATACTGGTTCAGGCATTTTGATCTGTGGTGGGTTGACATTGTCTAGACACACCTGGCGCCCACCAAAGCCACTGAGTCACTTCCCTCCTGTGGAGAGAGGAGAGAGCTGGACATAGGACAGAAAATATAATGAAAACTTGTGGGTTGAGATAAGGATGGGGAGAGATTGCTCATTAATTACCATGAAAGGCAAAACAAACTCAGCTTGGCGAAACCAGTTTTTTTACCAATCAAACTACAGAAAGGCAACGACAAATAAAACTAAATCTTAAAGCACCTTTCCCCACCACTCCCTTCTCCCAAAGTTCAACTTCATTCCCAGTTTTCCCTCCCTCCTCCCTGCCAGTGGTGCAGCAGGACAGGAACACAGGTTGCAGTCAGTACCTCACACATTTTCTCTGCTGGTCCTGCCTCCTCAGGGGGAAGATTCCTCACACTCTTGTTCCAGCACAGGCTCTTCTCACAGGTCCACAGGTCCTGCCAGAACCTGTGCACTTTGGGCTTTCCACAGGTGTTACAGCCTTCCTCAGGCATCCAGCTGCTGTGGCATGGGGGCCTCCAAGGGTCTGCAGCGGGATCTCTGCACTGCCATGGCCTCCCACGGGGACAGCTCTCTGCACTGCCATGGCCTCCCACTGCGGTTGGCACCATGGGCTGTGGGGGAGTCTCTGCTCCAGTGCCTGGAGCCCTCCTCCCTCTCCTCCACTGGCCATGGTGTCTGCAGGGCTGTTTCTCTCACATGTTCTCTCCCTCTTCTTCTGCTCCAGTTGCACAGCAACCTTTTTCCCCTTCTTAAATGTTATCCCAGAGGCACTACCACTGCTGATGATGGGCTCAGCCATGGGAAATGAAGGTCTGCCTTGGAGCCAGCTGGCACTGGTTCTACTGGACATAAAAGGAACTTTCTAGGAACTTCTCACAGAAGCCACCTGTGTAGAGCCCCCCTCCCCTTACTACCAAAACCTTGCCATGCAAACCAAATACTGATCACAGTCATAATTTCTTTAGATCCTTAAGGCAGCTGCCATTTTGTTGGGCTGGTCTCACCTCTGTTCCTGACCAACCGGAAAAAAAAAAAAAGAAGAATGGGGCATAGGCAGTACCTATAGCAACTGCATGAAAATTAGGAAGATAGCATGTTTAAATATGAATAATTCCTTGGTTCAATGTGGAAAGTTTTCTTTGCATTCACTGATGTAGCTTCAGTTTAGCAACAGTAAAGAAAATTTTCTAATTTTTCAGGTACTTGCTTATTATTATAGCATGTTGAAAGCAACACATAACAGACATATAAATAAGGGAAATTTGATCTTTTGCATAAGACTCACACCAACACCTTGTGTGCCATTTGTTGAGTTTCTCCCTTCATATACAGCAATGCAGCATAATCAGTATGGGGTTTACTTTAGCAGAAATAGCTATTCAGCAATAGCTCTTGATATACTTCAAGGCTAGATAACACAGTCTGAAGGTCAAGCTCTGACTACTTGAAGCCTAATTTATTCAAGAGGAGACTAAAGTACTAGAGCTAGAAAATGGCCAAGCACTTTTTTCAATTGATGAAAAAGCTGGGTTTTTTTCCAAAGGATTTCTGCCCACAGAAGAGGATTATGAGCAGAGTAGGCCACTAAACACTGCCAATTTCCTTGGTTACTGTATGAAGAATGTTAGATGTTCAAAGAAAGCAAGAAGAAACTGAAAAACATATCAAAGATCTGTTCAAGAACTGAAGACAGAGAGGAGACAAAGTGCAGCATTAATTGTACCACTAAACCTTGTCAAACTATACAAAGGACAAGTAATGGCCAAGTGTATTAAACCACTGAGATTTTAAAAGACTTTTTAGAAAGCTCTGTGCACTTACTACTCACCCTCTCATGTGCACACAGACAAATACATATCTATCTACCCTTCATGGCAACTACGTAGCACAGTGGTATACATTTTTAATTTCAATATCACTGATGATTTTGTGTACAAAATACTCTGGAAAATTTGATTGCTTGAAGAGACTGGAATGCCAAAGGACAGAATAAAACTACCTTTCCCTGCCTGTACCTGAACCATAGGGACTGCTAAAATTAGTCCAATTTTGATTTCATTTATACCTGTGGGATCATTTTCATACACAATAAAAACAGTAGGAACCTTTCTGGTTTCATGGTTGTCAAAGCAGGAGCTATGACTGGTCAACCAATATGTGATGGCTAACCAGAATCCACTTTTAGATGCCTGCTTGAGTAAAAGGGTACATATTCAGTGCAAAAATTGTTCTAAAACTCTTTTTAAGAATAGTATCAGATATAGATTTATTTGGCCTACATCATAAGGAAGGGGATGAGAGCTGTAGTACCTTCCCTTGAGGAGGCCCTGTCAGTCGTTTTCTCCTCAACAGTCCCTGGACCTAACCAGAGTTCTTCCACAATGACAGAAAATGCTCGTCTGCCACTCTCCTTCTTCCCTACCATCTGTAATTGAATCACTAGCCTCTCCTCATCCCCTGTCACAAGTAGGTAACTTAGTACCTGCAAGTACTGTACAACAGAAGACTGAATTTTAGGCAGTTTATTAATCCTTTCAGAGCTAACATGCTCCCTCAAACAACTATCTCAGGTAGATACTTACAAAGCTAGTTTCACAAAGTTTTATATATTAGGAGAAAGCAGGATTTCCTGTTCTCCCCAGACAAACTGTAGCTATCTTAGCACACATTTGATATACAAAGGTGGCAAGACCTTTCTGTAAGCCTACATCCTGGGTTGGCTTTAACCAATCTTAAACATAAACTTCTTTCAAAAAACACACTACCATTCTTCTGAATTTCATTTGGGTCTCTTCCCACTCCCACATATATTCCTCCTTCTCAAATTTCCTCAACCCTTTTTCTGGCTCAAAACCTTTAATCAATTTGTATCAAACTCTGCAGATACAGAAGTAGTATATAGTGATGCTTTATCCTAGTAATTTATATCTAAGACATATTTCTACACTGAATTTCCAGTCACACCCATCCTAATGATTTACCTGTGATTTATCTCCATTTCCTTCTCTCAGATCCCTCAATAATTCATTAAAGAAAATATTCCATTTTGAATAAAGACTTTAATACAAGTATTTCACCTCAACTACCAGTTTTTCTGACCAGTGTTCCTTAAGCCTTTAAAGCCCACTCAGGTCCATCTCCCATCTCTAAGAAACCTGTCAGCTGTCTTCAAAACTTTCCAGGATGCTACCTGTATTATAGAAACATT
>VZTN01030910.1:58852-77065 GCA_013400515.1 Erpornis zantholeuca
TATTACTGTATTATAGAATCAAAGAACCCTAGACAGGCTTGGGTGGGAAGAGACCTTAAAGATCATCCAGTTCCAATCCCCCTGCCATGGGCAGGGACACCTTCCTCTAGACCAGATTGCTCAAAGCCCCATTCAACCTGGTCTTGGATCATATTATTTATTATTATATTTCTTTTATTTCTATTATTCTATGAAAGACAAAAAGGGCACTGGTGTTGGTTTTGCATTTTTAAATGACTATTTTTCAAATTGTCCTTATGAAGTGATGTTTCATACATGAATGCTTGCTCTGCATCCAGTAATTTTATAAAAGGTATCCATTTAATGACACCATTATCATGTCACTTAAAGCGCCTTATGTAAAATTCCTGGATTAGCACATTGGCCTTTAATGTCAGGGATCCAAACGCAAAACTGAAAAATTACTTTCATGCTCTTAGCCTTGCAGACAGACATTACTAATTCTCAGTACAATTTGGCTTAAATGACCATTTTTCCTTGGGGGAGGGATAAGTGTTGATTAAAGCAGCATGTGATTTTGGGCCAGAAAAAGAGATGGAATAAAGATGCAAGAGAATCTTTAAATTTGCATGCTTACACCAGTCCTAGATTTGAGCAATCTAAAATCACATTTTCATTTTCTGACAATATTTCTTCAATTTAAAATACACTATACAACCTCTTCAAAAATTGCTGGAAATTATTCAGCTGCAATACCTATTGACTGTGTACACAATGCTTTTTATCAGCATCTGACCTAGTGTGCTACAAAGTTCTCAGCTGCTGTGGAAAGAAGACTCCAGGTCTCTGTTTTTATACACTTTATACACAATATCAGGTGCCTAAGTCTTCTACTTACCAGGTAACAAATCTAATAGACTTGTGAGTGTTTATATTGAAGAAATGGCTGGTCTTTGTAAAACGATGTCTTCAATGCATTATGACCCTTCAAATATAAATTTTTTAAAGTACTTTTAGAGGAGTGCAAAGTTATTCATACAAAAGATAGAAATATTTACTCTGTGTTGGATTCACCCTATGTCTAGTCTATCTATACTATAACTCTGGTTGTGATAGCACTCAGTATACATAATTCCCCGTGCTCATTAAGCATTGTAATTTTCCCATCTGTGTTACAAGACCACTTGGAACCAAAACAAGGCCTAGTAGCTTTAGTTAAAAATATATTACTTAAGAAGAAAACACATCAGCTGTGGTAAGTACTTTGCATCAGACTTTGAAACAGAAAGTATAAAATAACTTTGGACAAAGTTTATTATGGCATTTTGAAAGAAAATGAGAAAGTGTTCTATGTGTTCAAGAAGTTGGCAGAACAGTCATATTAGCACATTGACAATGCAAAATTTTATCTTTTGCGAGATGGAAAAATAAAGACTTGCTATTTTTGCAGTACTGTAATTAAACTAGACTTCTTACACAATTTCCTCTTCCATGAATTTAAGAAATAATTATTTGGAATGGTTGATACTCTAAAACAATACTTCATGAGCTAATGTTTAAGTTTCTCTTGACTGTGCAGTGTTAGTATAACAATCCTAGTTTTCCAGGTCTTTCTAGTTCAACAAAAAGTAGAAACTGCACCACTTTAAGTCACAGGTTCTAATGTCCATGAGAAACAATAACAAATTTACACATGCACATATGTCACCCCTTACCAGCATGGCTCTTTCTTGCCTACCTTCCTGCCTTCCCTTCCTCCAGTATTCTAGTTCTAGAGATTAAGGTATTGCTACAGAAATAACAAAGCCCCTTCTGAATAGGGAGAAAAGATACTTTCAGAAGGAATTCTACGTGCACAGATAAAACCATCACAAGTCTTAACAAACCTATTAAATTTGGCACACAGTGAGACCTCAGTGAGGACACATGCCTTCAAGTATTTTTTGAAACAGTGTGTAACCCAATAGCTACCTACCTAAAGCAGCGCCCTATGCTGCTTCCTCCTACTGCTTCCATTAATTTTATTTTGGGCTTACAGAGTGCATAGATAAAGAGAAGTAAAGCCAATAACTGTTGGCAGCTAATTTGATAGCAGCATGAAAAAAAATGAGAGAGAATGTGCAGAAAATTATCTTACTGTGAATTTGTCAAAACAGAAAAACTCTCATATTTTCTCAGAGAATGATTCTTATCTTTCAACATCAAAAGAAGAAAAATCAATCCACTGAAATATACTCTACAGATAAAACTGAGTTTCCTAGCCTTCTGAATGCTAGAATGAGCAAAGTTACACCTCTCCCCTCCCACACAGCACCAAGTACTGCTGTGTGCACACCAGAGGAGTCTAACACAACTACATGCTGCAAGAACAAAGTCCTTCCTCTTCTAATATACAGTAACAAAACCCAGACAAAAATAAAACTACTGTAACAACTGAAGATTTGAGATCTAAAGGGGTGTTAGGGGGAGGAAGAGAGGAACTGGGAGGTAACCACAAGATTGAGAGGATGAGAGATGAGAAGTTAAACCACAATTTTTAAAGGAGTCTTTTTGAGAAGTGTATCAGCAACATCGCAAATTGTCAGGTAACACTGTGTAAGAGCACACCTTGCACATATCTAAAAGTTACTATACTAGAAAAGTAGTATATTATCATGCTATAAAGACAGCAGTATAATCTAATCTGTACCAATCATTCCCAATAAAACTGTATGTGCACAGCCTCCCACTCCAACTCAAACAATGAAATAATTTAAATGAATACTATATATCCCAAATCAATGAAAGTTGTTTATGTACTATTTTAGACCCACTAGACTTATGCCATAAATAGATGCTGCATTCCACATAAACTGCTCATGAGAACCATTTAATACTGTAGTAGTATCTCAGTGAACTTCCATTTTTCACAACGCTGGTACATTAAAAGCCACTGAGTAACAGAAGAGTCTATTAACAATGAGTCAAGCCCATTATGCAGCAATGAGGTTTTGAAAAATATCTACACATTTACCAAATAAATCGAACTAATTAATAACTTACAGCTTGTTTGAAATAACTTCTCATAAGTTAAGACATCTGGCTCAGCAGAGAGTCATATTTCTGTACTTCATTTCCGTGTGTATTTTTAACTTCACAGATACCCCCAGTGCATTGAGTTACACCAGGCAATCCCAGTGCACACAGATGTAAACATTTTGCATTGCTTACACTTTTTATCGAGATAAGAAAAAAAAAGGGAAGCTACAGTGGCTATGGAAAAACACCAGTGTCACCCTGGCTCCCAAAATACATGATGAGCCATCCACTATTAAGGCATTAGCCAGAAAAGATGAGAAAAAGTATGTTGTGTTTAAGGCTGATGCAAAACCTGTGGAAGAAGACTCCAGTAAACCTCTGTTGGAACAGTATCGCAGCCTTCAACAGAGGCATATTTTAATGCAATCATGACACTTTAAAAACTACATTAATCTGTTAGAAAAATGATTTCCTACACAAAGTAGAAAATTACAGTAACAGAGAAAAGAGCACTGCTAAAAAAATTCAACTATGGACACATATATATTTATAAGCGAACATTTCACATAATGAAATAAAAAAATTCTACATTTATCAGAAAATAAACATTATTACACTAGAGATGTTTTTTTTAAAGTGAAAAAATTAAAATAGCCATGTTTAAACATTGTTATCAACCCTACCAATGTCAGAATTAAAAGACTGATTTAAATGCCATACCCTTTTCTGCAGAATTATTGGCATAACTGCAGGCAATGTTATTCTTCTGGAAGACAAACTCATGTCTGCTTTTCACAGAACTTGCCAACCTTCATGCAGGTGATAATACGAAACAGAACAAAGTAGTTAGCAATATTTCTTGAAACCTAATTCCTCATAACCTAAATATTGGAGAGTCAGCACAGAGAAAAGACTAAGGCTCTAGTAAATGTCATTCCATTTATGTGAATTCAGTCCTAGTCAAAGCCAATGACAGAACACACCGGGGTAGGACAAACAAGAGATCAACCAACCAAAGAGCTTGAAAACTTGTGTTCTGTCCTTGGAAATGCCGACACTATCTCTGGCTTATAAAAACAAGCAGAACAACACGCATTTCTATCACTCAGAGCTTTGTCTTTACTGTCAAAACAAAAAGCAAATCATGAAAGACTGCATTCTAACACTTCACACTGAGTGGTTACAGACTTGGGGCTTTTACCCTGGCTTTTTCCAGCAAACAAAATATTCTTCAACACTTCTGATGTTAGGGTTTCAGGAAAGTAACTGAGCAAAAGAATAGAATTAATGAATCCATGGAGTTTAATTTTATGATTCTTAACTACCTTTATTCAAAGAAGAAGAAAAATACCCCTTTTACTTTAAGCAATACCTTTTCAATGCAACCAAGGCCTGAAAAAGTGGCACATAAAATATTATAAGGAGTGAAATTTAAGACTGTTTTCTGAACCCAAGTTTTTCATCACCCCCACTCACATAATTATTTTATGTACCAAATATCTACGTAATAAATCTGTTTTCATTGCCATCGTTTGACAAAGGAAATCTGGTTTTTTTTCTTTCCTTCTTTGTCAAAAAAGGTAACATTTTGTATTTCTTAAGTGAAAAGGCAAGGCATAATCTTTTTTTAAAGGTCTCATAATGCCCTTAATAGAAGATTTTTTTTTCTGCTTTTATGCAGCATGACTAAGCAATATTCCTGTTGTAAACCAAATTATTAAACAGATGTTAGAACTATGATATTGAGTATTTCTTTTATAACTCTTGAAGTAGCAGTTCTCATCAGAAACATCGCTCATTGTAGCTGAAGACTGCAGACATTCCAAAAAAAATATTTCTATTAAGTATTCATAGCATCTTAAACAATAACATGTCAGATATGCAGGCTACAGTATTTCATAGGCAGTCACTGCAAGTATATTAATGATAATAAATCTGTTGTATTGGTCCTTGAAGTATTCAGAACTGACTCGGTAAATATTACAATAATCCATACTAAATTTCACTAGATCATATTTTTTTTCCCCTCAGTCACTGGAAATGAGCACATTCTGCAGCAATCCCAAAGTATCTAGAAAGAATCTCATCCCCAAGACATAAGAACCTGTGCAATGACAAGTTAAAAAATAAACAGTTTGGTTTCATGTCATTTTCTGGTTTGAGTTTTCCAGGTGGCAAATACATAACAAGTCTCTGGCAGCAGTAAGATACTTTAGAATCTATGGATTCAAAGCATCTCTTTCCATGCAAAATCATCTCCCTGAAATCCTAAAATCAGTATGGCTGAAGTAAGTTCTGTTGATGAACAAGAGGAGCAAAGACCAGAAATACAAAAAATACAGCTCCCTCCAAAAACTAAAACCTGCATTGCACTGGCTTTTTATCAGCAGCTCTCAAATAGTAATAAAATACCGCCAAGGAATAGGAAGTAAAGAAGAATACTTTCCTAAAATTTCAAAACCTGTTGTCCTTGACTGAGACACACAGGATTGAAAAAACCTGATAAGAAACTGATGCCAAGTCACAAAGAGAATTTCTTTAGAGATAGACATTTAATCCTCATTGTTAGCTTTAAAACAAGAGCTTCTAATAAAACCATAAACCAATTAAAATACAGCAGATATTACCCATTTCCTTGCCTCATAATAAAGGTTCAGTTTTAACTTTGACTCCTTTTACATTCAGTTTATAGCAGCAAGAGATCCATAGCAACTAATCTTTTAGGTTCAAGGTATTTATTTTATTTTATTTTTGTCTCTTAAATTCCAGTCCAAAATCCTTACGATTGTTTGGATAAAATAAAAAAAAGTATTTCTGAGATCAAGTTTAAAGTGCTAATTCTGTAACATTTGGAATTAACATCCTTTTCTACTAGAGATAGCTATGATAAATGTCAAGTGTTTGCAATCAGGTTTTTACCTTTCAGGCACAGAGTTTTTATTTCCTGTGGGAGCATGTTTTCAAAATTCTATAATACAGCTCCAAAATTTTGCTGTAAGAGTCAGAAAAGAACTTGTGGTACCAGAGCCTGATCCCATAGGCATTTTACTCAAGGATTATTAGACATGCATATATTTGCAGCACCAGGACAATAAACTCCCTCTACTCTTTTATCCTTGGACCTTATGAAAAAATGTTCGAGTAATAGTGACTGTAGAACTTGCAGCGTTGCATTAGTGACTTTACTGGGAAAGAAACAAAAATAACCCAAGCCATTTTTCCTTACCCCTGGGTACTGAAGGTCCTTGGCTCTTGAAAGCATGTGCAGCTTTTTGCTCTATGAATAAAATTGACCTATTTGTCTGCAAGGTGAAGCAAAGGCTTCTTTTCTTCAGTTAAATTATCTGTATTGTATCTTTTCCAATCAGACGTACAGATGAGACCCATTCAGAAAGTAACCAAAAATGTAAGTGCTGCATTTACTTGGTAATAAAAATCCAATATTCAAATAATGAATAGCTTTTAAACAAAAATATTACAGTAATTTATGTATACTAGTGAAAGCAAACATGGCTGCACCCAAGAGTACTAAAAATAACATTAAGAAGTATTTTCTTTTCTTAAATTTCACAAACAGCCATTTAAGAAAATAAATTGAATAAAACACAACTTCTAAGTGCCAGCCTTGCAGAATCACTTCACCATGTGAAAGTCAAGAGGAGTTCTGCTGATAAATGTGAGATACAGAAAGGCTTTGAAAGCCAAGTATGCCTTCAGGGAAACATATATAACCACTTTTTTTTCTATAGATAAAAGATTTCACTTGTCCATGGCAGGTTTGCAAGGAATTTTGCTGGTGGTGGTGGACAGGAAGGAAATCAGATCCAGCTCACTTGCTTGAGAGCTCTGTGAAATGACTATGTTTATGCAGCTTTTCACTCCTATTTTTGTCACTAAGCTACCAGATACAGTTGTGAAAACATTGTGCAGATACTTTTTAGATACTTCAAAATATAAACCACTTCTACTTCTTGCCACTTAAGAAAGCGTGACTAAATGGAGTGGGCAAGAATTGAAATGCCCTTAGTAAATTAGTAACTCCAAGTAAGGGTTTTATAACAACATATGGAATAGAGATATCCTGCTAGAAGAGGAAGGTCAGTGATGTCCTTAAGGCACTGAATACGGAGTCACAAGAGCTGATCTATTCCTAGCTCTGCCAGATATAATGCAGGAATGTGAGCATTTATAGGTAACAAGAGCAAATCAGACTCAGCTTCTGCTTCTGTAGATGAAAAAAAAAAATCTGGATAATATAGATCCAGTAAGGTTTATAAAAATCTTTGATGCTATTTTTTGTACTTGTCTTTG
Source organism: Erpornis zantholeuca (assembly GCA_013400515.1). NCBI lineage: Eukaryota > Metazoa > Chordata > Aves > Passeriformes > Timaliidae > Erpornis > Erpornis zantholeuca. Next base: position 66,143 of record VZTN01030910.1, read on the forward strand.
AGCTAAGGCAGAAGTTTATTACACAATACCAACATAAATCAGGTAAGTTATTTGTGGTGCAATTTGCACTTCCTTGTGAGAATGCTCCTGTCTGCCTGGCACAGTCACTTTATCCTTTTACCAGAAAAAGAGCCCATTAATATGTGAAATACAGCAAGGGTGGTTTTTGCACAGGTACATTTACATACACTTGACAAATTATTTTCTTTAAAACTACCCCAAAAAAGAGAGGTTTCAAAGTGATTGAGTTGTTCTACTCATATCATCCCTTACACAAAGAAAACGAATAGATTTTAGTCCTCACACAGAACATACAATACACCCTCTTGGAGGGTCAGTAAGGACTGGTGCAGATTCAGCTGCACTAAAACAGACTAGATTGCCTGTAAAGCAACACAGACATTATAATGTACCTAGGAACTTCACAAAGAACTTTGAGCCACGAGGAACATAATGCAGTTTTCCATCCTCACCAATTTTCCTCACAAACTTGGGGGATCTTAAAGCATTGTTAAGCATGCTCCTTGCAAAGCTTTTCAGCTGCCTATTTATGTAATCAATAGGCTCAAACCTGGTAGAAAAGCACACTGATGAAGTTCTGTCAGCTGACTCATTTAAGAAAACCCTCATATGGCATGGTCTTCCCTCTCACTACATAGCAGTAAATTCTAGCAATTATGAGAATAAATTCTTGCAAACTTCCAGCCTGTTTCTCAACAGCTGATGCCATTTCTGTGCCATTACCAAGAGCTTGCAGCTGTCCATAAACACCAAGTTTTAATGTAATCAGTAACAGGAGTTATCATAACGTAACTAATATAAAAAGGCTATTTATAGCCTAAGAATGCAGTAATTGAAAGATCCCATTCTGATCACAGGACAACCTAGTGTATCTTGATTTCCTGTGGATACGATATCAAGTGAAGAAGCTAAAAGATAGACCTACCAATATGCAGTATAAGCATACCAGAAACAGGCAGGAACACCTCATCAGTATCCTAATTAGTAGCACAGGCACTCCTCTAAGATAACTGATATACATTTCTCTCTTGAGACTTAAGTATTAAGTATCATGTACACTATTGGGCTAAAATATGAGATGATTAGCTGCAAATGAATGTTCTGTGACTGAAACAGGAGAAAAGCAAGTTCACATTGTTACTAGAGCAGAGGTCTAATTTCTTCTCCCTCTTAGTTTCTCCTCCCACAACTGCCCTTCTTGAAAAATTTTTGTTGGCCTGATTAGCATTTTTTTTAAATCTTCCCATTTGAGGTGACTTCCATCAGGACTATAACATGAGAGGCACGCTTAAGTACTCTGTCTTGAAGGTTTCCCTTTCTGTTCATTCCCAAACTAAAAGCAGCCATAAGGTGTGAATGCCTTTAGAAGAAGCAGCTTTACATACAAAGACAAATAAGGAGGATATGGACATTGGTCAGCTGTTATCTCCCACTTATCATTACCGAATTTCACCACTTGCTAGAGATACCTGTGCCATTTTGTTAATAGGAATAATCAACTGCTAGAAGAGTTTGGAAACTCTGAGCCCTGAAATCCCCACCTGGAAGCTGTACCAGCTACTGCCTGTGCACACACAGCATGAACTGTCTGTAACAGAGAACACCATCATCCTAAAGATACTCATCTAAGTGATCTGCAGATGTTAAGACACAGATATCTGTTGTCCTCTACCACAGAGTGTGGTAAAAAGGGTGAGAGATCTCAGGGTTATTGTCAGTTTCTATACTTTTTCCTTATACAAGGGAAACTGAAAGCAGAGAGTGAAGCATGATATAAGCAGGCACCTTAAAAAATGAGGAGTCCTTTTCCTGTCCTAACAGTGACATTTCCAATTGATCCAGTTTCCATTGCAGCTCTAGCTTGACCTCTTAGTTACACTGGCACGGCATAAAGACTACCACTGCAAAGAGTTAATAAGATCATGAAGCAAAAATCATGAGGGAACAACCATACTGTATTAGTGGCTCTGGAATTACCACGTGAAAGAACAAGTCCTCAGTTATCTGTTGTAAATAGGTACAAGAAAATATGAATGTATAAAGAATATTAAATTATTTTGCCTATCAAAAATATTTAATACTATTCTACATGCATGCTCAAGTTAATTCCAACTAAAAAAGTTTAATAATGGATCTGTCTTTGGCAGGTATGGAGAGGCCACAAAATGACCCAAAATTTTCAGTTCTCCAATCTAACCCTAAATAAAAGCACCCATCCCTGGGAGCAATTACAAATGAAAACAGTGTTAGTATCTATTACATCTCATTTCCTTATGAAAATTATGAGGATTCAAGCTCCATTCATAAAAGTTTAATCTTTTAATGTCAAATTCAATAAAATCGAATTATCAAAAGTGACTTAGCAGCATTAGAGAAGTTCCCTGCAGTTTCGCCTGGCTTTAACTGACAGGTCTCTTGTATATTCAAAGAAGTTTATACTGTTTGCATCATCATCTGCACTAGATACCTTGTAATGACATAGAGACATCACAGGACCAAAATACCAGGCAGTCAACACAGAATTCAAGAGATAAATAATAAAGATTCACTTTTTGGAAAATCAAGGTTTCCAAATTTACAGAGGCTTTTCTAGACAAGTTATTAGGTCTACTGCAATGTCACAGAGGTTTCTCATTCAAAACAGAACTTCCCAAATGGCACAGAAGAGGCAGTTTCTTGTACTGAGAAAACAGGCCTAAAAGAAAAGATAAAGCAGCTTCAGGTTTGACTTTTAGGCTGATGAATCCAAAACAATCAAAATCCAAAGGATTAATAAAATCATTCCAATCTGACAAACATTTGCAAAATGTCTACCAAAATCTTTGACAGTACTGTTGATTTTTTTATTTTATGTAAGTAAAAATTGTAAAACTTCAAGCTTAGCACCTTCCTGATGTTACCGAATTAAGCAACAAGCTTGCAGAGGCAAAATCTTAGTAACCACAAAAGTTAGAGTGACCTTGTTTTCTTGCCTATTAGAAAGGAAAAAAAAAAAAAAAAGAAGACATGCTATTTTTGTGAAGTTAGAATGCTTACAGTCTTTGTCTGGGTTGCTTTTGGATAGCAGGATAGTAACGAAGTTCAAGGTTAATATGTGAAAGAAAACATTGAGGGTTGATGCGAATTTTGACAGAAAGCAACTAATTTCTCATCTCTATAAGAAAGACACACTAACAAATGAAGCAATGTAAAGAAGACAAAGTAAAACACAAAACAAAAAAGAAAAGAAACAAACAGGTGATTTTTCTGAAGCTTCCCCAGGCCGAAGTATCAGACAGCTTGTGATAGGGCACCTCCTGTATAAACCAGGCAATATTCTTGACTGCTAAAATAAGAAATTGTTCAACCTTGCCTCCTCATTTTTACCTGTGTAGACAAATAACTTGCTGTCACAGTGTTAAGATGACTGGTCAAAGTACAAAGGTACCTGCATTAAAACAGCAAGTTTTCATAGGGTTCTAAATAATTCCAATCTACTGAAATATCAATAAATCTTTCCTTGGTGGGCAGGTACAACCATATAAATGAAGAACAGAGCACAGAAACTGGAGAAGACCACCAAAGGAAACACCACAAAAAGGATTCCAACTGAATCCTTTCTGCAATTCTTATATTAGAGAATTAACTGAGCTTTTTAAGTTGGTTCTGTAAAAAATATTTTTACTGTTATAAACTGGTTGGAAGGATTTTCTCCCTTCCCTTCTGACTTTCAAATTCTAAGTCTTTTTTGTGTAATTTAAGGGGAAAATATGGGGAAAACTGATATATGTTTAGAGGCTATAAAGAAGAAAAGACTTGAGTTGATAAAGGAGGATATGTGCAATGATCTCCAGCCTGGAAGGAAACCTGGTAAGAAACAGACAGACTGGAATTACAGAGTAAATTCAAGTAATGCCTCTTTTGGTTGGAAAAGATGTGTCAACCCTTGGAAATTTATTAGAAATTTATGAATCATGACATTTCAAAAAAAAAAACCTTTTTGTTTTTGTATTGTTTAAAAGTCAAGAGTAAATAGATATTTCAGCCAAAAAATGTGGAAACGTTTATGTACCAAAGGCTTAGCCCTATATGTCTGCTAATAGAATTATAATCAGTTTTGAAGAATGAGGCTTCAAGCAAATACATTAGAAGACCCTGAACTATAGTTGTAAAAAAATAAATGGTACTCCAATTACAAGAGTCAATGCTCAATATTATTCATAAACTTAGAACAGCACACATTTTAAAAAAAAATCTGCTCTTTAACAAAAAGTTCTTGTTAGCTCTTCTTTGTCAAAGAGCTTTACATGAAAATCTTTATGAATACAAAAAGCAAAGTGACATTCCACTACAGTCACAAGTATTTGAGGTCTCTATACAACTGATTTCCTGGAAAGAACATTGTGGGAGTATATTTGGAGTCTACATGATAAAAATATCTACTTGTTTAGAACATCAAGAAAGACAAAAGAGGCAAGGTAAAATTTCAGATTTGAATGTTCTTCACCTTGAGATTTACTTGAGCTTTATTTTTGCACTTCTAATTTAATTTAAAGAAACAAGGCACTAGTTACCTTGAACTACTTTTGTCATGAAACACTTTTTGGCTTATCCTTAAGCAGGGCAAGAACTGTCACTGCAGTGGAAATGATTCAGGTTTTGTTTTCAGAGAGCATTAGAAACTAAGCTTCCATAAAGCTACAGTAACGTCTTCTTAGTTTATTTCACCAAAGACAACAAGAACAGAGAAAGTTTTCCTACAGTTCGTATTTTTCCCTACTAATATTTATTTTGATCATAATTAAAGACAAAAGTAGTGTTTTATATTTTCAGTTCCTTATCATCTCTTAGAGAATGCAGACTGTCTCTGAGACTCAATTAGATTTTCCATACAAGTTCATGAATTCTACCTAACAGCAGTTGATGTTTGATTCCTCCGAGGAAGGCAACATCTCCCACCATCCACCAAGCTGACCATGCTGTGTTGGACATGAGGGGAAAGATGGGGTTTTTTGCCTATTCATATAAAAGTCTTTCACCCTGAAACATGAAATTCAGTTTAGCTGAACACATTTCATAGAATCATAGAATCATCAGGTTTGGAAGATACCTTTATAATCACCCAGTCCAATCGCTAACCCAGCACCACTATTGTAACCCCTAAACCACTAAACCATCACCCAGCACCAGATGCCTCTGAAACACCTCCAGGGATGGTGATTCCAGCACCTCCCTCAGCAACCTTCTCCAATGCCTGACCATCATAACAGGTGAAAAACATTTTTCAGTTATCTAATATGAATTTTCCCTCTCTCAGCTTAAGAACAAGTGTCCTTGTGTCCTCTCACTGCAGGCACTGTAGAAGAGACCAGCCCCCACCTCACTCCAACCTCTCTTCAGGGAGTTGTAGAGAGCAATGAGGTCCCTCCTAAGACTAAACAAACCCAGCTCCCTCAGCCACTCCTCACAAGACACGTTCTCCAGCCCCTTTGTGAGCATTGTTGCCCTTTGCTAGACACTCTCCAGTATCTCCATGTCCTTTTTTTAAAGTGAGGAGCCCAGAACTGAACACAGCACTCAAGGTGTGGCCTCACCAGTGCCAAGTACAGTCACCTCCCTGGTCCTGCTGGAACCACTATTCTTGATACAGGCCAGGATGCCCTTGGTGTTCCTGGCCACCTGGGCACACACTGGCTCAGGTTCAGCCTGGTGCTGAACCAGCATCCCCAGATCCTTTCCCACTGGGCCACTTTCCAGCCACTCTGCCCCAGCCTGTAGTGCTGCATGGGGCTGCTGTAATCCAAGTGCAGAAGCCAGGACCTGGTCATGTTGAACCTCATGCCATTCACCTGGCCCATCAATCCACCTGCCCAGGTCCCTCTGCAGGGCTTTTCCACCCTCCAGCAGATCAAAACCCGACCCAACTTCCCAGGAAGTTGAATTTGCTAATGATAGGCTCAATCCTCTCATTCGAACCATCAAAAAATCTATTCACCAGGGCTGGGCCCAACAGCGATCCCTGCAGGACACCTCAAGTGACCGGATACCCACTGGGTGCCACACCTTTCACCATCATGCTCTGGGCCTGACCATCCAGACAGTTCTTAACACAGGGAAGAGAGCACCTGTCCAGGCTGTGGGCTGCCAGTTTTACTGAGTTTCTTCAGTGAAAGGATTGTTAAGCACTGGAACAGGCTGTCCAGGAAGGTGGTAGTCACCACCCCTGGCACTGATGAAAAATCTATTTAGTGCTATGGTTAATTGAACACAGTGGTGTTTGGTCAAAGATTGGACCCAATGATCTTGAAGGTCTCTTCCAAACTTAATGATTCTGTGATTCTAAGATAGAACAGAGAACTCTTCCAAACTGCAAGGGGGGGAAAGAGACGGACAGCTGTGTTGATGATGCAGACCAAATAATGCTCAGACATAGACATACTACTTCCCAAGCACAGAGGCAACTCACTATTCTGCCACGTGGCTTTTACCAATTTGCTTTTATAAACTTATTCTCAGTGAGTCAACCCCACAAGCATGCTGTTCAAGCAGCATGTTCAGCTTTTTGAGAGGCTTATGATAAAAGATCATCAGAAGACAGTAAGAATTTCAGCTTAGAAAAACAAGAATACAAGATAATGTCAATAATCTATTTCGAAGTAGAAAGATTTCAGATGTCACAGGTGCTATGAATAAAAGAGCAGATATTCATGACAACTTCTTTCTTCTATAGAAGCAGAAAATCTTTTCTGGAGAGAAAAACAAGACAGAAGAAGCATCTTTTTTTTCTCTTTTAGAAACACCCATTTTGATAATAGTTACCTACAAGACATAAGTAGAAATTCACTCTGCAATTTTCTTTCCTATGCTTGAAATTAAAAGCACAGCAGAAAAAGGAACTAAATCAAAAGCAAGCAATCTAAAAGAAGAATCACTGAAAACATATGTAGATCATTGGAGAGGCAACAGAAAAAATTCTGGCAGCTGTCAACGCTATGCACAAAAAAAAAATTCTTAAGAGTAGCTGGTTTCTCTTAGAGTTAGTAAACTATCAAACTGTAACAGTAATATTCATGAAATTTTTGTATACAGATATGTATTTGCACACAGCTGCTACAAAGTTGACAAAATAAGAACAGGGGGTGGAAACACGACATTTCCAAACAGAGTTCCCACAGCCACCTGTGGGAAGTCAAAGTCACAGCCAGTTCACTTCTCTTCACACACCTGCTTAGCACTCCCTCTCTTTTTAAACCTGAGTAATTTTATTAACCTATTAGAAGACTTCAACCTGAATTTCAAAGATAAAAGTTTAATTTGACAGTTGTCATTTGGCCTTAACTTCAATAAATTTAGACGAAGAATGTAACAGTCATGCTGAGTCTGACAAATGGTCTGCTTGGCCTGGTATCATTTCTCCTGCAGCGGCCATAAACACACACCTAGGTGATGAAAGCCATGGTCTTGTTAAAATGCCTCCACAAATGGAACAGAAAGATTTCTCTCCATTTTTCTGGTAGCTGAAAAACAGGTCAGGCCCTCCACAGACACCAGCATTATGTTAGCTCACTTCTGTCAGGAAACCAGTTGTTCTTGTTCCTACTTTTACCAGAGAGAGCACTACATCCTTAAATGAAAAACCAGGAGAAATGGAAGGACTGTGAGCAGAAATGATCACGAAAAGCTTGACATGAACCTTTATGAAGAAGCAGAAGTCAGTGAAGATAGGAACTTCTGGAAGACTGAAGCTAACACTTAGCTGGTTTAACTGGTTTACTTAGCTGGTACTGTTAAATACGACTGGCCAAAAAGCAGTTGACCTTTGCATGTTAAATCATGCTTTCCAATTGCAAGTCCAAAGATTACCACAGACTGCAAGTTAAGTCTGCAATGTGACTAATTTAAACTATTTTTTTTTAAATGTGACTTTTAGTTCTTTTGTTCTGAAAGATAATGTTACCAATTCAGCATTTTTCCTGCCTCTGCAGAGACAGTCAATGCTTCCACCTTGACCAAGAAGATGAAACTAGCACAATTTTATCTCACTGCATTAGCAATATTCAGATGCACACTGTCCAGAAATGCTTCAGATTAGTATTGCTATTGTAAGAGAAGAACTGAGAGAAATAAAAACAGTCCAGAAAGATACCATAGCTTATAGAGAGACACCATGGAGTACATGCAAAATATGGCAAGACAGAATCAATGCAGTTTCCCAGACACGTACATGTTTTTCATTGGAGAAGTGGGGAGAACGTTCCTCCTTAAGGTGCTAGCGACAACTTGGCTAACAAAGTTCTTTGGCAGGTGCACAGAAACAGCTGTGGCAGATTAGCTTTAGAAAAGTTAGTGCAACTATCAGAAACTATAACTTCCAGGCATATTCTTCATTCAAATCTAAAAACTGAATAACCAGCAGCAGTTTAAGTTCTTACACCTCCAATATCCCCTTAAAACTATTAAGACAGGGATCTTGCAGACCACCCAAACAGAGCGCGTGAAGGAGGGAGTACTCTTAAACCCACAGATGTTCCTTGTAGACCTATTTCCAGCCTCAAGAAGAGAAGAGAGAATAAGACAGGTAAGCTTTCAGAGTGAAACTGATCTTCGACACCAGTGATCTCCATTAACTGGAAACTCTTCCTCCTCTACCCTGCTCAGGATAAAAAATACAATGTGCCTGAACAGTAGTGCCAGGTCTGTCTGCCCACTCAGATCTTCCCCTGGCTTACAGTTTAAGCTGTTCATGGAAATACAGTAGCGTCAGCCATACACAGATAAACACACGTGCTTATAAAATACAGCCAGGTACACATCATTTGCTCCTTCCCCATCAGTTTAGGTTTTTTCCATTATCCTGGCAAAATTAGAACTTCAGAAAAGCTGTTCAGTGACTGTTAAAACCCTCTGTTCTATAGCACTGATGACAGTGATTGGAGGTGGGGAGGAAGGGAAAAAAGAAATTAACTTCTCATTTAAGGACATAAAGTACTGCCTGCCTAGCCCTGGTTCCACTTAAACTGAAAAATCTGCAGAGCCACACATGGAATTTGTGAAAGAACAGAGATTCTTTCTGTCACAGATTCCAGAACATCGTTTTCTACAATCACTGATGACCTACAGAGAAAATTTCACCAAATTACAGAAATATGGAACACCCCTATTAGAAAAATAACTTAATAGGTAACTGAGCTTTTCCTCGTACTTTCATTTAACCAATTTAGAAACTGTCAAATAATAATTTATAAATCTTACCTGCTTTTTTCTTGAAGTTGCCTTGGGCAACAGACTGGCTGACAAAACTGATGCAAACGGCGAGCAACACAGCTCAGGAAAAGGATTTGGAATCGATGGGTTCTCCAAAATACTGTCACCTTTCTTTTTTCTCCTATTTCAACAGAATACATAATATCAAGCAATAATTGTAACAGCTGCTGTTAAAATTGCAATATCCAACCACAATACGTGAACTACTAAGGCACTAATACCATGATGTTTCCTGGTTGCAGCAAATAGCTTTTTTTTTTTGCAGTTATTTTATTTAATCAGTAGGCTGAATATATTAACATACAGTGCCTAGCACTACTTGAAAGCAATCCAAGTATTCAGCTCTGAATATAAAGTTGTTTGAATATGCGTAAGTCCTTGCAGAGTAAGAGCAGAGATATATTTATATTGGCTTCTAAGGACATTAGTAAATATTTTGTTGTCCCAGTGTTTATGCCATTCCCTATGTACACATATTACAACACTAGATGCATGCAACTTCTGAGCAAAACTTCCCAAGTACATCACGACAGTATTTTAAACAAATGGAAACTTTTTTAAACCAGAATCGAATCAAAGTAACCGACAAGGTAAACAGTTCAAAGCAATCCATTGATTTCTGTTTTCAGTTAGTTATGTATCGGAATCTCTGCAGCTCCATCATAAAATAAATGTCTCAGCTGTTGCTGTCTGCTGAAACAGGATTGTGCCAGAAGTATCACCAAGCAGCATTTGCAGGAGTAGTGAAGGTAATCATGACTGTACTTGCTGAAGACCCCACTTATGCACTGATTTGAAGTATCACATTAATAATGTGGTTGTTTAGACTGCTGTGTACATTACATTGCATGGTTTTCTCACATAAAATATTGAAGAGCACTTTGTCTACTTGATTTCATCTGGAAACCTGCACCCAAAGCACCCGATGTATTTGCATCTGCCAACATATAATAAGATTTTTCTACACGTGTGAGTTGATGCCTCCAAGCTTAATATGTTACTTTATTACCTTTTTTATTATCATTCCAGATTTCATACAGTAATTGGTATAAAGTAGGGAAAATCATCAGATAAGATAACAATACAGAATAAAGATGCTTTACTTACTGAAAATCCTCACCAAACATTCATTAAAATTATTAAAGAGCTATTTTGCTTTAGGAGGAGCAAAAAATCCTGTAATGCAGTATTTTAAGATTTTGTAAACTTCAGTCTACCAAAACTCATTAGATGCTTCATGAAAAACCCAGCTCACAGCTCCCTTTACTAAGAATAGAGATCAATGCCTTTAAGAACAGCCGGAGAGGTAACAAGCCCACCGCTGACAGCGGCACTGCTCCCGGTGAAGCGGTTTTACCTCACCAACACTCTGAGAAAGACACTGCAAGGATAAAGTAGCGGCAGGCTCAGCCTGACAAGACAGGCTCGGCACCGCCGGCTCCTTTCGCCTCAAACCGGGAAACCTCAAAAATAAAAGGAGGGTGGGGCGTGGGACACACACACGCATCCGCAGCGGCGGAAAGTGTCTGCAGGGCCGGGAAACAACTTTTGAGCTCCAGGGAAGCGCGGGCCGGTCCAGAGCCAGGCCGCCCCCCTCCTGCGCTTCGCCCCCTCCCCAGGCCGCCGCACCCCGGCCCCGCGTCCCGCCCGCAGGGCGCC
>VZTN01030910.1:77425-105057 GCA_013400515.1 Erpornis zantholeuca
GCCAGCGCTGCCCCCGGCGTGACCCGCGACCTCCTGCGCCGCGCTGAGCTGCGGGCTCCGGCCGCACACCGCCGGACGGGCCTGACACGCGACTCGGCGCCTGACAAATCATTAACTAAAGTGACACATCCCTCTGCATCGGGAATTTATGGATATGCCCTGGAGAAACAGGGAATGACCGGGGCCGGGCACAGTCCCGTTACCTTGTGCCAGAAAAGCGGCTCGTGAGGAGGCTGGGCTCCCAGCCGGGCCCAGCACACTCGTCCAGCCACAGTCTGGAGGACAGCGGAATGTGAAAAGGTTTTCCCTCGTGCCCAGGGCTGCTCCACAGCAGCCTGCTCCTGCTGTGCTTTATGTATACAAAACCCTCTGTGGCAGCTCCATGGCCGTCCTTATCATCCTTCATCCTATTTGAAAATAAAATATACCCCTTGATGTATGAAGAACAGTTTGATGGCACCAAGCAGAGCGGGTAATACTGTGTAAGTCAGTCAATTTGATGGTCAAAATCTGAAAGCCCGTGGTGAAGACAACCACATGTAGAAACCTTCTGACAGTCCTTGGCATGGTCAGGGGCAGGAACTGGGATGTCAGACTGGTGAAAATATAGAATGTTTTGAGGCACATGCTTTGCTGTTTTCCTGATCCGAGCAAATCATCACACACAAGCCAAGATTTCAATTCTGGAGAAAGATTTTTCTGTCACAGAAGCAACACTCACCATTTTCATTTTGGCTGAGTCACAGATGATTTTGCAGGACATTCATTTTCAATGAAATGAAAGATTCCTAGTCCCCTGAACAGCTCATTCTGTTACGCTGACAGCAGAAATTGAAGTCTGAGTTGATTAACAGTCCTTATATACAAAGTCTGGCAAATACATCAGGAATTTTACAGTGTCAGGTAATTGACTGGATTTGCTCGTTGCTTGTGAACAGCTATCCTTTTACAAAACTGCAGAGACCAGGCCACTGGGGTTTTTTGCCTAATTGATTCACAGGCATAACTGTGGCATGTTAAACCTCATTGTCTTCAGAAGAATAGAAGGCAGGACAACTGGTATAGGTGCTCTAGGTAGAAAACTGAGATCAGGAAGAGATAAAAACCTCCAAGTGGCAACTGTATGCTGATATTCATCAGCATTTTAAAAGTTCAGCCACAAAAAGAAAACATATTTTGACTTTTCACCTATTCTGTGCAACTTGTCACACAGCTGCAACCTGACATACATGACACGTTTTTGTGTCTTTGGCTTAGTCAAGTAATTGTTTTTAAATGCCAGGCAAATAAAAACCACAATTAGAATGAATAATAGCAAATATATTCAATACTTTATTTTTCAAAATAACTTTGGTGATAATCTAATTAGTCATGACAGCAACAATGCCACTTCTAGAAAAAAATCAATAAAAATGTAATGCTATTATAATTTAACCTTCATGTAGTAAAAAACAAATTGACTTAATTTTTTTTTCTATATCTCACAGTCTGTCCTGATGCTTGCTGCTGTCTGTGCTTTCTCTAGGAATAGTATTGCATGAGGGAAATATAGTCAGTGGAATACTGAGGCACAGAAGGATCTATGAGATTGTTCCAGTGTAGCATTGGAAATGCATGGATAAGAATGTAAAACTAAAGGTTCTCCTGACTTACTGTCTCTCTTTGCAAACAACTGTAAGAATAAAAATGGTTTCCCGAGCTCCGCTAAAGATATCTGAGAGCATTTGACCTAGAATCTGCTTGAGTGTAACTTTTTAACTCCTTCTTCAAACAAGTACAAACCCAGTAATGTCTGAACAGTTAATAGAGTTGATATTAAGACTGGCAGATTTCTGCTAAGTCCTGACACCAAAACATTTGCTGAGCTGTGTGCCTAGGTTTCCTTTTCATCATGAATACACTTAAGCTGCCTAGTGTGGTTTTTGATAATTGATGCACTTGTGCAGCACAGTGGTTCTTGTTCTAATATTTACTATTTCGCTAAACCTAAATTTCTGTGTATTCTTCAACACTCAACTCAGTAGGCTTTTTCCCCTCTTTTAGTTTTATCTTTCTTAGTCATAATCAGGTCTAGGTGCTTATCAAGTAAAATTAAAATATATATTGAGAAAAATCCCAATGGAATCAAGCTTTTCAATATGACCTCACTTCCAGAAAATCAAGCTCTCCAGTTCTCAAAAGCCTGGATGCTATTTAGAATCACAACACTTGATTAATATGACAAAATTATGCCTTTAATTAGAGTAAACTCACAATTATTACTGATAAAGTGGATGTTTAAAAAACCCAAACTACCTCTGATTATCTGAAAACTGTAGAGGATTTGTTTTGTCACCTTTCTACCCTTCCACATCCCCCCTTGCTTTTATCAAAATATTCACAATGTATGTGTAGTGGTTTTACCAAAGCTTCGCTGCCCTAAGAGAACTCATCACATATCTTTAACACCATCTTTTGTTGTAGCTGCACTGATAGAGAAAGGAATTATCTCTACTCCAGTGCTAGCTTGAAGCCACAGAAATAGCTACTTTTTCCAGTGCAAGGCTATAACCAGGTGTAGGACTTGTCTCCCCATACAATGTTTTCTCCAAAAGCCCCTCAAAATAAATTGCATCAGCAGTAATGATACAGAGGATCGCCTTAAGAAAAAACGTAATTTGTTCAGTAAAAAATAAGGCATGCCCCAATTTATGTATATTTATTAGCTCAATGGTCTTAAAATGTGTTGAACACATGATCCCCATACAATGAGCTGTGCTTCCTGAGCATTTCAAAGGCCATTTATAACTTTGAAAATGGGCTCAAGTACTTCATGAGAGCCAAGTTTATCCAGTGACCACAAGTGGAGATACCACTAGCTAACTTCCTGGCAGTAGTGTACAAGTCTTTGAAAAGTATCTGTGGTTGAGGGTTTTGTGAGGAGTCTTCCCTATTATTACAGCTTGCATTGAAAGTTAAGTTTAGAATTATTGTTCAAATGTGCATCTTCTATTGCAGGTCAGGAAAAGGTTCCAAGGGATTAAAACAGTACCACCAGTCTTAGTCATTTCCACAACTTGCTTTTCAACCTCATCTGAAACTCAGTGTAAAGCTGCACAAACCACAGCACAGTAACACTCCAGCGTTACCCTTGATGAAATTCTCTTTTTCTGAACTTACTATCAAGAAGTAGATTTGCACTTGTGTTTTCTGTTGTTGTTTGGTTTCGGACTTTTTTTAATCAATTGAAAAGCATGAATACTTTAGCATACTTTTGTAAGAAACTTGAGTAGAGAGATGGATTTTATTGCCAGTTTTGACAACAGTGTTTGCTATTTCAATAGCAAGTTCTGTGATTCCTTATGATAGCTCTGTCAGAACATCCCCCTGATGGAATTTCATCTTGAACTGTAACACAAGATTGGAATTAAATCCTGTGCAGGGTTTTTTAGAATAAGAAATTCTAATTTAAAATCCTTCAAATCAATCACATTAAATCAAATCAAGGGCTTGTGATTTCTGAGATATTGTTGTAGCCAAGAACAAATAATTAGGTTCAGCGCAGGGTTGAGTGAGTGGCATGTAGGGCTTGTGAGCTGCAGGTCAGACATGTGACATGCTGGCTTCTGCTCCCTCGCACTGGGGCTGCATGAAATCAGTCACACAGAATGTCTGTAATAAACGATGAAGGTGATGCAATCTGCACTGGCCAACCTTGAACTGAGGCCTAAAGTTCCTTCCTAGAGAGAACTGTAATAGCCCAGGGTGAGTGTTACATACGTGGGGGTTACAGTGGCTGCACTACTAATGGTAGCTGAAGGTTGTGCGCTCACTTCCAGAAATAACTGCAGCAGTATATTATGTGGTTCATTTGTCCATAACTACCCCTAGTACCACAACAGCTACTGCACTAGATGTAATCTTCTGGAAGGAAATTGACAAGTGGATGACTTTAAACATCACATAAATTATTAACCATTTAGATAAATTAAACAGGCGATGTTTCACAACAGCAGGGTACTGCTCATACTTTTTACAGTCCTATTTCTGGAACTCCACCTTACACAAAGAACATAATTTCTGACCTCACATGCCTTCAGAATACCACACAAAAACATGTAACTATTATGGAAGGAAGGTTGCAGGTGACTGTGCTACCTGGTACCCCATGTATTTATTCAGTACACAGAAGTTCAGTTTCCATAATGTGAGTTGTTGGGAAATCAGATTCAAAATCCTTTAACACAAGCCATTTTGTAGAGCGGTAAACAAAATACAGGCATTAAAAAAAACCAAACCAAACCAAACCAAACCAAACCAAACCAAACCAAACCAAACCAAACCAAACCAAACCAAACCAAACCAAACCAAACCAAACCAAACCAAACCAAACCAAACCAAACCAAACCAAACCAAACCAAACCAAACCAAACCAAACCAAACCAAACCAAACCAAACCAAACCAAACCAAACCAAACCAAACCAAACCAAACCAAACCAAACCAAACCAAACCAAACCAAACCAAACCAAACCAAACCAAACCAAACCAAACCAAACCAAACCAAACCAAACCAAACCAAACCAAACCAAACCAAACCAAACCAAACCAAACCAAACCAAACCAAACCAAACCAAACCAAACCAAACCAAACCAAACCAAACCAAACCAAACCAAACCAAACCAAACCAAACCAAACCAAACCAAACCAAACCAAACCAAACCAAACCAAACCAAACCAAACCAAACCAAACCAAACCAAACCAAACCAAACCAAACCAAACCAAACCAAACCAAACCAAACCAAACCAAACCAAACCAAACCAAACCAAACCAAACCAAACCAAACCAAACCAAACCAAACCAAACCAAACCAAACCAAACCAAACCAAACCAAAACCAAAAAACAACCCCCAACCCCCCAAAAAACCCAAGCCAACCACAAAAAAAACCCCAACAACAATGTAGAGCTAAAATGATTTCACAAAGAGCCACATTGTTGTGGTGTACAATAGGTAGTGAAGTGTCACAACTTTCTCAGAAGTGTACTTTTAGATGATGCCACTCGTGGTTGGGGCTGTCTGGACTCACAGCATTAGGCTGTGTCTTTTTGGAGCAAGCCCTAATCGCTACTGATGTCGACGATAAAGAGTTGGGAGGAGCCTTTGTGTGGATTTTCACAGTGATGTTTATTGCAGTCAGGTCTGTGAAAGAGTCTAGGGACGAAGGCAGATGGTGGTGATGATGAGTTTCCCCAGAGCAGGGTGTGCAGGGGTTTAAGTATAGGGATGCCTTAGGTTTTATATTTTTCAAATCCTGTACTGCTAGTGTAACTCTGAAGTTTCCTGTAGCTTATTAAGTGCTGTTCTCTTATGCTAAGAAAGACATAACAAAACCTCTCTAGTTTGCTCTCCAAGGACACCCAGACCAAGAACTCTAAACCATCATCTTGGAGAAAAGGGGGCAAGCTTGGAGAAATTCCATCATTGGCTGGGTTCTGGTTGGTGAATTTATGCTGATATAAAAGTGTGAAGAATTCATGACCTGTCATCCATTTTGAGATCCACTGAAGCGGGACCCTCTGGAGCCCAAAATGTACCTCTGAAAGCCTTTCAAATAAATACCTGCTTTATTCCTTTATTCCTGTCTAGTCTCTGTTTCTAGGTAGCCATTGAAGGCATCAATAGGGGGCAGAGAGTAACAGGGTCTAATGGGATGAGGGCTAGGGGAGTTACATAGGAGGGATTAGGGTACTATGGCTGACAGGAACAAGGCAGGGGTGGAACAAAGGGACAGAGACTAATGGCAGGTCGAGTAAGGGAAAAGGTATTAGGGATAGGGGAGTGCCCATGGAAGAGTGGCAGGGAGGTAACTGTCCAGGGGAGGGAGAAGTAAGCTGGCCAAGAGACCTGGGGGAGGAACAGAACTGGGGTACAGGTAACCATGGTAACTATAGCCATAGGAAAGGCCTTTAGGTCTTCATCAGTGGGGAGTGATAGCTAAATAACAGTTCTTGTCCTTCCCAGGGACAGTGCTGTCCCCTGGGGTCTAAAGCTCGCAGACCTCTATGCCACACCACTCCTAAGCCTCAGCCATTTCTGAGCTGCTGCCAAGGACACTGAAACAGTAGAACCAGACAAAACACAGTGAGTCTCCAGATACATGCAAGGAGGAAGACAAATGTAAATTTCTTCTGGATTTAAAGAAGCAACATACCTGGTCAGAGGAAACAAAAAGCTTAAGACAGGTAGCACTCCGCTTTTGTTATCAGAGTACAAGGCTGATGTATGAAATTGAAAGCCAAAATGAATTCTGGTTTTGGAAGAATTGATGTAAAGAGATTTTTTTGCCTAAATACAGACATTTCATACTTTAGATCCCTATTCTACCATGCCCTAAGAAGGCATAGATTTTCTGTTCAGCCTATGACACACATGTCTGTGCAGATATCATTGGGTATTAAATATGTCACCAGTCACTCATATTTAAGTGCCTAAACTTCACTCATATGATTTCTGCTTCTGTAATATGCAGCTTGCAACAAATTATCCATGACTTTAAGAAACAAAGTCTAGGAACGTCAGTCATACTGCAGTGTGAAACTGGATTTTGAAAGCTTTCATCAGATCTAAGGAGATTTTTCTCTAATTCTGGTAACAGTAAGAAATTTGAAGTGTGTTCATATGCATATCTGCATACATGTGCAAGAAGGAGGAATTTTTCTCTTCCAAAATCACTGGAATAATCTAGCCCAGATTCACATCCTCAAATTTGCACCAGCCCTGGCTGAGCAAAGCAATTTCCAAATCAATCTACCTGTGCATGTGCAATTTAGAATGCCTTGAAAATGGGCTCTGAAATGAAAAGCTCTGCTGAACCCTGATGATGGAGTTATTATGTTTCTGCCAAATGACAGGAACCAAACAAATGCTTATCACTCCAGCTGGAATTCCTAAGGTAGTGCTACTGTATGAGAACATATCTGCCACCATTTTAGTACATCACCTGGTAGGACATTTAGTATCTTTGGAATGAATTAATCACACAACAAGGTCATTTGCTCTGTCTCAAGAGTTATTCCAAGAAATCTATATTCGGGAAATGAAATATTTAATAAACCTTTGAAAAACCAACCTACCGTTCATATTTTAAAAGCATAGTGCTGACTACTTGGAAGTTATTATATTAAAAGGTTATTAATGCAAATCTCTGTAATTCAGGAACCCTATCTAACAACACCAATCTCAGCACTTATTATGGACTTAATTATCACAACATCAGTGCACCTAACATTTTAATGTATTTATTCCCTTCATACGGATGAGTAAATGTTTGCATCTTTATGTGCCTGAACATGTTTAAAAATTAACCCTAAGAGGGTATTCAGAGTACCTGACTTTAGACAAATATACCATGTTAGCTTGGCCATCACTAAGGAGAGAAACAGAAGACTCCAGATGTCAGCTAAAAAACATAGGGGGTTTAGTGCTGACAACCATTCCAGAACAGCTTTTTGTTTCCTCTGAACACATGGAAAACCGTAGGAGAACTGTCTTCTGACTTAAGCATCTCTGTTTGCTGTCAAAAATTAGACAATGCAATTAATTTGCTAAGTGATTTTCTCAAAATCTAATGGAATTTGTGGATCAGTAAGAAATGCAAACTCTGAGTCCAAAATTAGTGCTCTAGCATCAGGCCATCCTTCTTTGTATAATGAAGGTTTCTTGTTTCTAAAAATAAATTTTAAAAAAAAGGTAAAAATCATTAATACTTTGCCACTTCAAAGAATAAATCAGCTTTAAATCTGGTCCAAAAGGCATTTTTCCTTTGAGCTGAAAAGTACCTTTTCCTTTGATTTCATGTTTATTGAAGCCTTGCTCCAGACTTGTTTAATACCTATTTGAATTATTTTTTTTCTAATAATCATAATTTTACCATGACAAATAAAACAATTTCATAACACTAAATGTAAGCAATCATCTAGTTTGCTTTTGTGTGTTTATCAAGGAGATACTCCACAATATATGAATAATAACATACAGGATAATTCCAGACAACTGTGTTACACACAGTGACCCTATAAATTCTATTTAACAGTCAAAAACTCTTAAAAAATTTCCCTTGAGGGAGGAGTGGGGAGAAAATAAGAAAAACGCTGGTTACTGAACAAGTTCATAAATAATTTGCACCTAACTTCAAAGAAATTTAACATTTCATGTATCTGACACATTTGGAAAACAGGAATACAAATATGAGATCATATCTAAAATTAAGAAAATTATTGTAGCCACTCAGTCCTTTTAAATTTAAGCATCAGTGTTCTCCTCCACTTCCATAAATTCATCCCAATCTATTATATTTGTCTCAGAATTGAAATATGAAAAAGCAGAAATATGAGAAATCTTTTTCTGTTTTTCTTTTTTGCACTATTTGAACTTACTTTTTAAGACAGTGACAGTGAAATTTTCACACTTCAAACCCACTAGAGCTTTCATCCTATCCATCAAGAACTACTGGACTTTCATTATAGGAAGACATCCCCTTTCTATAATGTCCAGGTCTTCATACACCCACACTAGACATAAACTTGGTATACTTTCTTACGACTGATTTCTGTGCTACTGGATCACTCAAGGTGGCATATCCATCCCACAGATGGACTGAGCACACAAGCATGGTTCTCTCAAATTTGCCACAGCACACAACAAAGAATCTGCTGTAGCTTTATGGTTTTTGTGTTCTCAGTATGGGCTGTGGGAGGACAGACAATCTGGCAAAAAGCCTACTAGTAAAAGTTCAAACCACTGAAAGTCTCTTAAAGATTTGGGACTAACAAAGTGAGTTTGAGGATTCTTCTTCCTGTGGTAGCTCTTCAAGGCCTCAAGCCCATTTTAGCATTTTGCCAAGCCCTGGCTACAGAGCCAATACACCTATTAATCATATTAAAGCCAAGATACATCGCTGAAGGTGATACATGAAACTTCCTAACTGAAATATTGGACTTTGTGCAAGTCCCTTGACTAAATTGCAATTAACATTCCCCAGCCTGCATGGTTTTATTTGAAGAAGGTACTTTGCAGTGTAGCTGGAGGTAGCCCATTGAATATTGCATTCGATCCAAATGTAATTGCAGTTCAACAGTGGGTGAAGGGAGTTAATTCTTGCAGGAGCTGAGATTTGGTTAATTGCAACTTGGATTCAGGCAAAAGCTGTTTGAGTTTCCATGGGGAGTAAGAAAGGTATATTTTAATATCTTTTATTATCACAGTCCCTTCAGAACATTTCTCCTTTTGTTTATCTGGAGAGAAAATCTACCATTAAGTGATTTGTTAAAATATTAAAACCCCAGTTTGGCTGGCTCTCAAGCAAGAACGTAGGCTTCTATTACAACATATTGGGAGCTTTTAAACCAAAGCAATTCATAATAAATTTATTCAAATTGACACATTTCTGGTTAAATGTCTTCATTATTTCTTCAGAGTTATGAAACATGAATTATATCACTGTAACCACAACACTAGTCAAGGAAATCTAATTTTCTGTGAAGGCTGTTTGTACAGTCATCATGTAGCTCAAGGCATACATTCAATTATTTTCTTCTACTGTTCCTTATATTTGTGTTATTGCAAAGGCTATAGTAATATTATAACCTTATTACATTTAATTCTAAAATATATTCTTACTTGGCAGGTTTTAAAGTATATAGCAACATAAAAAACTAGAAATAATTACATCATTAAAATCTATTAGGCATACATTGAAGAGAAGTGCATTTCATATTATTTGGTATATTTCAAACACTTTCTCTTTAACAGTATATGCATTTATTTTATCATCATAGCCAACAAGCTAGAATATACTTTATTCAATTCAAATTAAAACTGAATTAAATTAACACAGCATAGAATTCCTGAATCATGAGAACACAATCATTAAAATGATCAACATAAACCAAAAAAGAACTTTTTAAAGCAAAATGAAAAGGTTCTCCACAAGTATCTTTTCTCTCTTATACTTCATTTATTAAATTCTTCTAACAAGAATGAAATGAATTATAATTTTAAAAAAATAGCTGATGGCCTCTTTTACAGCTTCTTAGGATGGAAAGATTTTTTTCTCTCACACTTTACTGTCAGAAATGAAAGCCCGAGCTGCAATTATTAAAGGTCTGAATTTGCATTTTTCAGCAATCCAGAGAAATGAGAGCAGGTATTGTTATCGTCATTATCATCATAAAGTTCTTTGTCTATGGATAGTCTAACTAAGTTGCTGGTCAGCTGCTTGTTAGATGCCTTGCCAGTCATCACATGATCTTATAGTAGATCTAAAAGAACAGCAAATTAAAATTACAGCTTTGTATTCTGATTGCTGTTAAATCCTGTATAAACTAAAGTAAGTGAATGCCGTGCCTCTTGCTAGAAGCTAACACAGGGAACCTGCAGAAGCTATTAAAAAATTAATGCATTTATTTGTAAATAGCTGGTAGGATTTTGTCTCCTAACACAGTCCTCTTTCCCTCTAGTCCTTTTTGTTAATACAGCTGGATGGGACAACCTCACAGAACTAAAACTCCCCTAAGCCAAGACCTCTCCAGTTTACTGTATTTGGAAGAGAGATTTGAGGATGAATATTAAAATCAAAATGACCCTTGAGAAGACCCTGCTGGCCTGAACTACCAGTGAGAAGGATTGAGAGAACAGAGTGCAAGATCCCTTCTGGAGCAGTGGAAGGTGGTGTCTTCTCTGCCAGAAGTCAGACCAATTTAGATGGCTGAGTAACTGAGTAAAACAGGCCACCTCAGCTTTATTCTATGAATGAATCATTACAGACGTACTATAGAACATGTGCAAAACCAGCTCAAGCAGACACCTGCTGAAACAGCGTGTCAGGAGCTTATCTGCTAAAAGGTATCACATTGTGGCACATGGTCGGTGGTAAAGTGCCTCAACCTTCCCCAAAGCGTCTCCAAAAAAGCCACTCTGGCAGGTGCCACACACAGACACACACAAGCCAGAGAGCTAGAACAAGCGCTGACGACAAAGAGCCGGCAAGGGTCCTCGTTTGGAGTGCCACAGGTAGGGTTACTGCAGCCAAGCGTGAATGGCTCCCGGGACAAGGGCAAACACTGGTGGGACTGGGTTTAAGTATGGGGCCGGCAGGGGCAGAGAGAGCATCAGGGACCAATGGCTGGAAGGCCAGGGGATGGTACTAAGGCAGGACTAGGGCCAGGGAGCCAGTAGGGAATAGCAGGGGAGTGGCTGAGGAGCAGGGGAGACAGGGACGGGAGAAGTTTCTAGGGCAGGAACATATATGGGCAAAAAGGGGTGGAGAGCCAATGGGCCAACCAGGGAAACAGAACTGGGGTATATTTGAACAACATAATAAGGGATCCTGGGAGAGGCCTTTTGTGTCACCCTAGACTAACGTTGGCTTCAGGGACCAGCCTCCCAAGGGGCTCCTGTGTCATCCTGACTAGGAGGCTTATCCGTCTCCACAGTATCAGGAAAACTGGAAGCCAAGAAGTTTACTGTTCCTAGGGAGCTTTTAAGTATGTATATTTTATTTTCATTTTCTCTTAAAAATCACCTTTACTTGTATTATTTCTTGCTATGATCAGATATATGCATATCTCTAGTTTCCATGTGGAGTCAGTCTGGAAAGGTGGAGTCCAACACAGCATCCTCAGATAAGTCTGGGCCATGTTTAAATGCTGTTGCTGCAGCAGTTACTGTGGAAGGCTTCAGTGGAGGGCTGCCACTGGCAGCTTTTTCCAGCCTTCAATGGCTCACGTTCAGTGCGCTACAATGTGGAACAGGGGAGTTGGAGTGAGGCAGTAGGTCCTCATACCTTTGTAAAGCTTTGGAAATGAGGCAAAACTATGTTCCTCTGCACAGGCAATCAACACTGCATTTGCTTCCTGGTCCTGCAGAAGGTGGGAGAACAACCAAAAGACACTGTCTGCTTTTGGTGTAGGTTCTGTCACCATCTCTTTGTCTACCTCTTGCAGACTGATGGCATGGTCATTCTTCACTTGGTACACCTTGCTGCAAGGAAGTACTGCAGGGGAGCCATGGATGTGCAAGAAGGGCCTCCCAAACATGAGAGGGGGTGTGATGTTAGTCAGGCGTTGGGGAGAACTCTTCTGAGTCTGTTGCCTAGATGTGGGCAAGATACTCTGACCTGAAAAGGCCTTTCTGAACTGCTTGGCAGCAGTCAAATAGGGCAGCTGAGGTACTGCCATTGTTTCCAGAGTTCAGGGAATTAATGCATTTCCAGTGTCTGGTGGCTGCATAACTAAGGGAACAGAAACAATTTAACAGCTACTGCCATTTGTTTTCATACTAGGATTCCCCTTTTCAGGGAGTAATAATGGGAGTATATCAAATTGTTGACCCTTTGCAAGTGGGCTCCAACATAAATTAATTGTTGTGTAAAAAAATGAATTTTATGTTTACAGTGCAATTTGTCCCTGAAATGGAGGCTCAATTAGAGTCTCAATGATTTACTAAAGACATTTTAAACATAATGTCCAAAAAACACTACATAAATTAAACATGATGTAATTGAGTGTAACACTAAGTGGCTCATCACTGTTGATTCATGTGGAAATCACTGAAATTCTACTGATCATTATGCATTCATTCAGTATTAATGTAGATACCATATGTGCTTCCATAGGGATTCTAGTGTTACTCAGCATTCATTAAGTTTTAATGTACCATTAAAAAGGTATCAAAAGACCCATCTAAAAATACTGCCACAAAGGTAGTTCATTTAAAGACAGTTAAAGCAGCATGTTTCACTTTAACACTGCAATACAAAGTAAGGTAATAATGAATCAGCAGAATCAGTTCAGAAGAAAATAGTGTTTGATTGCAAGCCAGACTAGTGTTTAAACTAAAGGCAATACATTTGCCCCATTCCAGATATCTGGACAGCTACTTGTATTTGTAGGCAAAAGTACTTATCATGCAAGTACAAAATGAACGAACAAGTATACATCACATCCTTAAGGTTTTAAGTTCTTTTGTTCACCGGCCAGAGAACTGAAAAGATCACCTGTGGATCAGATGATCACATCTGTGAATAAATAGGACTTAGGAAGGTTGTATTCAGCTGGATATTTAGTGCTGTAGAGGCATGACACAAATTCTTCTCAAACTTTGATCTTGTAAAGAATAGGTCTATCCTGTAGGTGACTTGCTACAGGAAATAGCAAAAGGGGACAGATTAAAAAAATAACTGTGTCCAAGGGAAAAAAATCCTCTTCCTAAGATAGTAAGAGAAATGAAGCATAAGGCATGCTCAGACCTACATATTTGTTTTGGCAAACCTTGATTACATATAATTGATAAAACTGCAAAAGTGTACAAACCCCAAATGCCTATGGCACAACTCCTGATGTTATGTAAGGATATGAGTGGCATAGAGAGCATGAATGGGGGTTGATGAGTTAATGTCTCTTTCAGGAAAAGCATTAGAGATGATTAAGTTAGGCTAGCAAGTTCACAACAAATAAAAAATCATTTTTCAGACAGTGTATCATTAAGTCAAGGAACTCCATGTTTCACAGGAATGTGTCGCTGTTCAAAATTTATGGGAGTTGGAAGAACAAGTTGCCGAGCTCTCGAACAAGACTATTTAAGACGGTTACATACATAGAAATCATCTTTGCTTTGGCATTCTCAGAGCTAGAAGTTGTTGAAAGTTTAGCATACTCGGGGTAAGTATTACTTTGTGTATTGTATAATCTTACGTTTATCCCTGTGTATATACTTTTGATCATTGTCAAAAGGCAGATAACAGGCTAAATAAACCTTCCGTTTGAACCAGTGTAACTCTTCATCCTTTATGGTCTACAGCTAGAACACACTACTGCTTGAAGATACAATGATTAATCACTTGCATTCATGTAGCAACTTTTGCGTTCATACATGGTTGTCATCCTGATCAGTTTTCCATTTTTTTTAACTAAAGCAGCTCTATTCCTTTAATCTTTCTTGGCATGGTTTCTAAAGGTCTTAAAACTTTTGTTCTATTCTCTCACCCAAATTGCCTTCCACCATTAGATAAACAATCTGAAGAGTCAGAACTCAATCTAAAGTATCTGCTGCTTTTAACTCCTTTATTTTTCACTTGGAGATTTGTTTGATTTCTGCTTGTTTTTCCCTCTGATGATCAGGCAACTCATATATCATATCACCTCCAAACTATGCTTTCAAAGTAATGTAATAGTTACACAAGACACACCTACTTCCTTTTCCTGACAACATGGTCTAGCAGATCCTTCTTTACACCTTTTCAGCTTTTTACCTTTAGCTGGCACCAAAAACTATGGCTTTTATGTCTATTGTTCCAAGCACACCTGACAGTCTAATTTTTTTTTGAAAAAACTTAACTCACCATTTGCGGGTAGAGGCTTGCAGCCCACTTCCCCCAGACCCCCTTCTCTCAGGGTTCCTTTTCCTGATGGGCCAAGCCCTAGGTGAACTTGATACACAGAGCTTATGCCTGTGTCTCATAGTAGCTTCTGTTAAAGCTCTTAACACAGCTCACAGTAGAGCTCTGGTAGAGCTTACACGGATGTGTAAGAGGGGTGCCATGCAGTTACCAGCAGCTACACAAACTGCAATACCCTCCTCTTTCTACCCCTCAGCTGATAAATGGAGACAGATAAACAGTGCCTCTGGCACCTTTCTCTTCTCAGCACTCTGGAGATGACTAAAACATGCTCAGAGAGCTGGGGCCAGCAGCAGCTCAGCTGCCTTCTGGCCATTCCAAAACCACCCTGGCATTAGTGCTGCTTTTGAGAAGGGTTAAAAGTATGCTAATCCTTGACTGAGGAACCCACCTGTGCAGCTGCCTGAGTGCCCATATTGCTCCCAGTCCTCTGCAATTTAAAAAGGAAGCTTTCCACAATCCACTTTTTCAAGCTGTGCTTCACCTCCTTGTTTCACTTAGGTGCTGAAGTTTGGAATTGCAGCAGCTTGGCATTCATAACATAGGTATTTCCAGCACTTCATAGCTGCAGGTGGCCAGAGACACTTCAGTTAGGAGAATGCAAGTGCTTAATTAGCTTTTAGCAATTGAAGCAATGAAATAGTGTCTGCTGATGGGACCAATCATGCTGTTTAACCAAAGGTGACCAATTGCAGCTCTTTCTGCATTCCATCTCCCCATTTAGTTCAAGTATTTAATTTAGAAAACTGCAATCAGCTTAACTATTTAAAATACTATTTTTATTGTATTTTTGATAAATCAGAGCTATATAAAGCCTCAAGCAAATGTGAAATAAATTATTTTTTTCTTGCTTTGCCACTTCAGATTAAGTGTGACTATAGCCTGTTAGATTGTAGTCTTACTTCTTGCTCAGGATCACATGGGGGAAAAAAAAGGAAAAAGAGACATTAAAAAAACTGACGGACAGACCTATAAAGCTGAGGGGAAATTATGAAATTCTGAGTCCAACTATAGTTTATTAATTGTTTTTTAACTGGAAGTATTTTAACCATTAGTAAGTCATTAATGTACACCAGCACTAGCACACTGAGTACACTAGTACTTGCAAACAGCCACTGTTGGCCAGATTTTTTTTTTAACAGCTGTTGGAAGTGCAGGTTCTGTGGACTTAACTCCCCCTCTGCCCTGAGCTGATTGTATGCTTCAGTTCCTTTATTCCTTTGGATATTCACTACCACATACACAAGCCTAATCTTTAATATTCCAGATCCTTTAACTATTCTGTCACTTGTGAAGATTTCCTTGGATGTACAGTATTTTAGCATGTTCTTGTTGCTCTGGCTGGGATGATGTCAAACATAAGAGGCAAAGCAAGGTCTGTCCCAGTTAGTACTGAGAACAACTGGTAAAATAGAGGAAGAGGCTAAAGAAAATTTATTCCATCAGTGTGGAAGACTAAGAATTTCTGAAGAATACACTCTAGTCTTGTCTTAACAATGACAGCTGACATATTATGTTTGTTATTTGTATTAATAGTGACCCAATTCTCAGTAAAACGTGGGCATCAAGGATTGCATATTGCACCAGTTGTTCAGAGAGTATTCAAACGACTAAGGGTGAACCTAAGAATTAGCTTTCTACCCTACCCCTAAACTCCTGTTTTAAGCATTGTTTGCAAATGCCCAGACACTCACAGAAACTAATACTTTAGCAATCACCAAGCCGATTTGTTGAAACAGAAGACAGTTGTTCTTCACACAGAACAGCTGCTATCAACAAAACAGCCACTAAAAATATACTCATTGTACAATCACTAACTGGTAACAAGCAAACATCAGGCATTTGTGTATAATGACACTGCTATGTTAGTGGCACAAGACTGTTCTCAAAGTTTGGGAAGTTCACAGAGGAATTAGCAACTTACATTCAAATTAAACTCTTACATTCACATTAAAGTCTGTGGGATTCTTTGTGGCACTAGACTTCTGTTTCAGTTGGGAATGATACAGCCCTTGTCCATACATGCACAATCACTCTGAAATAATACTACTACTAAGTTGAAATTTCCTAAAATTTTTTGTGTCCTTTTCAGATACATTTATTTTTCCTTTTCCCAATGCTAAGAGATTTTCTTTCATCACTAAATTAGCAAATGTGGAACATCGCATTCAAGAAAAGCATCCAGATCAAGTAAAGCAAAATTCCTTTTATCTCTACCTCATCTCTTCTTCCCCCTCCCATTATTTTTTTTTCCCTTTACTGTCACGAATAATTTAGGAATAACTTAGGCCTTTAACAGTTTTGGTGGTCTTTCCAGGGTGATGGAGGAACATGAGAAGGGAAGTGTTCATCTCCTCTTCACCTGAAAACTAGCTGCTGTACTGTTAGTGAATGTGAAGTTTAATACAGCTAAAAAGAGAAAATTATACATCTCTTCAAAATATGCTCCTTGAAGACATAAACCCAGCAAAAAAGTAAAGTGTTTGTGTTAATGAGTAGGAACAGCTGACAGAAATAATGCACCTTTATGTACAATATATTGCTATAGACTCTTGACACAGAGTCTGTTAGTTTCCATGCCACATAGCTCTTTCAAGAAAGACAAAACAAAATTAAGTGTTTAAGTTTTTAACAAACATAGTTTCCCATACTTGCAAATTTCACGTCATTTTAACAAGGACACCTTCCCTCTCACAAAGCTACCTTATCAGAAATTTTAAAGAAAAAAACCATCCATTCTAGGTGTGATTTTCAATTGGATTGTATAAAACAGTTCCCACAGAAGGCATGCTTTTTAATTAAAAGCTGTGAAACATTTCCACTGATATTGCTACAGCTTTGCTTTATCATCAAAATAGACTTCACAAGCAATCTGTCTACAAGAAGTGATGTTTCAGCCATGCCGTCGACAGCCAAGCACTAACACAACACCACATCTTCAGAACCTCAGACCATTCCCAGCACCCACAAACTGTTTGAGGCCTGTGATTACAGCAGTTCCAGTCCAAACACACCTTTTTGACTTCAGCCTCACATTTGGTTAACACAGAGACAAATTAAGATGTGTGTTCCCTTCTGCTAAGAGTTCTATTTGTTTGGCTACCAACCCACCTACTTAATCATTTACATTTAGTCTTTAATCTAGTTGTAGTTGTCCAACACCTCATAGGATGCAGTCTGGCCAAGCATTCAAGGATGTACTCCCTACTGCTCAACAGCACTTTTTCCTTTTCTATATTTAACAGAAGTATTTCAAACGTTTTGGCAACTGCATATTAAAATAGGATGCTAAGCAGCTCCAACTGAAAGTGTTTGCTTTGGCTGGTAACAGCTACTTGTAATAAACAAAGTTAGAAGTATTAGCTGCTGTCATGTGTGATTCCATGCTTCTTGGTCCACACCTACATAATTTTCATGTCTTCCTTGGAGATCATGTTGTATGCTACAGTTACAAGTAGATGAAAAAAATATGGCACTGAGTACTGAATATACGTCCCAAAAATGGAGACACTCAGTGGTTTAACATCTTGCAGCTGCAAAGTATGAGAGCTCTTACCTTGGCCTTAACAACCTTTAGTCACAAGAATATTTCCAAAAGTTATCTGGTGATGCTGTCCCAGCAAAACTGCTCCCTTCTCCAGGTACATCTGTAGTCTTAAGTTTATTCTTCTGTAGAATAAATTAAAAAGTATTCCTTCTATAATGACTAACGAGATGATTTTTACGACCTACCTCTCTTTGCTAGCCTTCCTTAACTTACAAAGAATTTGTACCAGTAGGTCATAATGCACCTTCACTGGGGGCTGCTGTTTTCTCTGGACTATTACACTGCTATTTCATTTACTTCAGTATCCTGACTTTCATTCCTAAACATGTTGACTTGTTACTTGAGTAGAAATGTTTTCATGGTTGAATAATGAATAAACACGTCAAGTTCATCAACAATAGTTTCTCTGGTAGAATTTAATAAAAGATTATGAGAAAAAAAGCATCTCTAGAAATACAATAGCAAGATTTAAAAATGTCTCACATATACACATTGGAAGAGGAGGGAAAAAGAATGTTTTGCTAAGCAAAATTGCCAGCTAGTAACAAAAAGTCTCATTGAAGAGTTTCACAGTACTGTAGCATGTGCAGACATTTCAGTTAGTTATCAAGAAAGTTCGGTTACACAAAGAAGAAACCCTAAAATTCAAGCAAGGTGGTTTTAATCTCTGTTACAGAAAATGATATTTGCCTTCAGGAGTTCACATGAAAAGGCAGTTTATTTTTAACATATGGGACTAAGAAACATACAGTTTTGTAGTCAAAACTAAAGAAAAGAACAAAGTATGGGTATTTGAACTTCCCCCAGAATAAGAATAATTGGACTCTGTTGATTTGTTTAAAAAAAGTGAAACATCATATATATTTGTATTAGCACAGATGGAGATTGAAATAATTTTATGGAATAACTTTGGTCACCTTGGCAGAGAATACCAAGGTTTGGAAAAAACCCTGCAACCCCCACACACCCAAAGTACAGGGAAGAGACTTTTCACAGTGCAACCTCTCTCTGGCAGTTACAGATCAGCATTTGTTGTACAGCAACACCTAAAACACAGACTTCAAATATCACAATGAGTACAGACTCTAGAATCCAGGGAGCAAGTTACAATTTTCAAGTCTGTCCCTCAAGACACAGTGAAATCTAGAAAGTAAGCCCCAGTTAGAAACTAGAAAAGCCTCTCTATCTTCTATCTCCCTGTTTTCAAGTGAAGGTTGAAACTTTCTTTCACAGTCAGACCCTGAAACAGATCTGAACTACCATGTGAGCTTCCCCCACCCTTAGAATGAGCTCTTTATTGGAGGCAAGAACAAGGAGGAGATGGAAGTGGTAACACACATTGACAGGGGACTAAGATACAGGAGAGAAGACAGGAGATAATAGCAATAAAAAAATGTTCATCAGCTCTCTTTAAGAGTTTTTATTTACTAAAGCATTCCTTAAACAGTTTCAGCATTAAGTTAACATCGAAACTTGTAATCAGTAATTGACTCTGTACTAGGAAACTAATTAGACCTCTTTGAGATTATTGCACAAAAACCTGGCAGGAAACAATTTGAAAATGCACATATAGATCAGTTTCTGAAACTGAGTTACATAATGTTTCTAAAGTACAAAATATAGATATTGTTAAAGAATAGAAACTAAATACAGTTGCTTAATTTTAAATCAAGTCCAGCAAAAAAAATTTTAATATGGCAAATACCCCAGCACTTGCTGAATGCATCCATAACGTAGCTATTTCATCATGACTGTGGTCATATTTCTACCCCCTCCCCAAAATGTATAATCTTGATAAGAAACTCAAAATCAGTAAAATATAATGTGAAACATTTTCTTTTAATATAGATTCCCATTTTGGTATTTAATGCTTAATCTATAAATAGATGCTCTCTATGCTCTCTCATGACACAAGCATGATTTATATGTTAGAGTGCTGTTTTAATATTAAAATATTTTATATGAGTAAGTCCAAAGCAGTTCATTTTTCAGTTATATTTTCAGTGAAAAAATATTCTATTTCATTAAGTATCAAAACTGGAATTTTTATTTTATTAGTGACTATATGTTGATGACTACTTAAAGATATTATTAGTTCACAAAAAGTATTGCTTATCTGAGTGCTAGGTAAATACTATATACAGATATTTAAAGAGTAGTTGAGAAACATCATGTAGTGCTAACTGTTAAGAAAAGATTTTGAGTAGTACAAAAATTTCCAATAATTTATGTCCTGATTTGTGTATGTGTGTGTGTGCTACCAGGAAAAAAATTACAGGAGAGTAAAAAAAAAATCAAAGTACATATCCTAATTATTCTCTGCTAAAGGAAAAAATCCACCTATTTTTTTTTAGACAGAAACAAAGTATTGCATTGAATTAAGATTTCTACTAATTACAATTTTAATTTAATAAAGTGATATAGAGGCAGCATGTGGTAGATTTAAGTTCATACAATCTGTTTAAGTTATACAAAATTAAAAATTAATTATTTGATCTAAAACTTTTAGGTTGCTTCCCATCTGTAGTTTCAGCATAGTACTACATATTATTCAGTCTTGAAGGCTAAAAGCAAGAATTTTCAATTCTCATTCTGTCATATGCAAAGCTCACCTACACCTTGTCATAAAAGTTTTTAGCAGCATAGTCACATTTATAAAGAGAAAAAGGCAAAATATTACCATAATTTACATATTCTAATAATCTTTTCAAGGCATCAAAAGACCCAGCTTGAAATTCTTATAACCGTTGACAAAAATATATTAACATATACTTGCATTTACACTTCCAAAATTTGTAGTTAGTATTAAGTTGGCCTGTGAAGCAAAATATTTGGTATAACACCTAGGGATTAGCCTTAGCTTCTGTGGAGTACAAAGGATTAAGCCTGGCTCTTCCATTGACAGCTATGGTGTTTGATGGAGGACCAACCTGGAAGCAGGGTAGGAAAAAAAAAAAAGAAAGAGAAAAAAATATTAAAGAAATGTTAACGTAAATTTCCAGATTTTTATCTCTCTAATATGTTACACAGTGTTACTTCATTTAGTGTTTTTCTCATTGCAATGGAAGACTCCTAAATGATTTCTGAACTAAGCATATATGTTACAGAAGTGGAAAGAAACATAAGACATTACTTAAAAACATATTTTGTCCAGATTAAAAATTTCATGTATAATTATTCAAAAGATGCATCATTTTTAGGCCTTTCCTGCAGCTGGTTGCAAAGAAATACTTGAAAAACATCAGTAAACCAAACACTTTTTATTAAATATTGAATAGACCTGATGTCTTACTGAATCTTCTAACACTCCTTTATACCACAGTAATGTTTCTTTTATCAGAAGCAAACCATCACTTTTAGCACAGATAGCCACAGCCTGATTTTCAGTGGAACTGCACAACCCAACAGCTCCCACTGGAGTTAATGGGAACTGTAGATGCTCCACAGCCATGAGAACCACATACCACAGCACACAGTTTGCTGAACACAGTGAAAACATTCGCTAGAGAAAAATGCTTAAAAAGAAACCTCACTTGACGCATTTTAGGTCAGTGATTACTGAGGGCCCTATTGAGCAGGAAACACCAACAACACCAAAGGCCACAGATCTCAGCACTGCATACTCAGAACACATTAAGTAAAACAGAGGGTGAAAAAAATTAAAGAACTTGGCAAGTGGTGCCAGGATTTTATGTTTTAAATTACTCTCGGAGCTGCAAGAAGAGAGAGTATGGTAAGAGATAAAAAGAAAAGCAAACACCTGATGGACATCTCTCATAATTCAAATGGATCAGATTATTACTCATTTTCCTGACTGCAGCATGATACTGGAAGCTATGAGGGGTATGCATTCTACAAGTCCCCTCAATTCCCAAAAGCACTTTTGGGTGCAAATAACTTATTGATACAAAATACTTCATTTCTCTGTCCTACTACTGCCAGTGCTCCATGTTAAACATAAAATGAGACCATGTTTTTATTAAATTTGCTGTAGGCCAAAAAAATCTATTTCTGCTGTAAGACATACCTGTACCACAGCATATGCACTCTGAGAGTGAAAAGAACAGCATGTACAATTTTATGCTTGGCAAAATTTCAGTGAGTTCTTCACTGCATTTTGTTTATGTTCCAGGGGTTTTTTTAAAGTCTGGTTCAAGTTTCTGTACTGCAGACTGCTCTTCTTTACGGTTACAGCTTCTTCATTATTAGAATTTCTCCTTAAAAAGTACAGCCCTTTCATCACCCCAGTCTCAACATGTAGTTTACTGACAAAACACATCTCCCACCCACAGAAGGGAAAGGGAGGGGAAAACTGATTTCAGTCATTATCTCTCTCCTCTTCCCCATGCCATTCTTGTACCTAGACTGATAAAGACTATATGGGTCAAATCTACACTAAAACCATTTTTATTAAAAAGAATGAATAAATAAATAAAGTGTCGTATTATTCACAATACAACTATGCATTTGAAGAAAAAAAAAAATCTTAAAAATATATGCAAATAAAATCCAAACAGTATTTCTCATAGAACAGATTTTACCTCTAACGGATTCTGAACAATACAGCATTTTCTTAATCTTACCCTGTTTTTAATGTGATTACTGACATGTAGTGAGGAGCAATTCTACAGTGTATTATAAACCATTTTTACTGACTAGAGATCAAAACCTACTTGAGCATGCTTCTAACCTTTCCAGGAAACTCAGTCCTCCTATTCATTGTAGAAAGGATGGGAGATCTACAAGCCTCAGAGAAGCTGTTGCACTGCTACAGTGAAACAAAAACCTATAAAATGGAATGTTCCACTATCTGGCCATTCACTGCGAGATTTTGACCCAAAGGAATCAAAGACTGCCATAAAACAAACATGTACCTTTTATCCACCTACCACACATTAGTTTCTTTCAAGTGGAAAAGGGAAGAAAAACAAAAAATACTGAATTTCTTTGACCTTCTGCAATGAAAAACAGAATGCAAAATACTAATGTGAGGTCAAGAAAACTTTGTGAGACTATGATTGTCTGGTTGCAAACTTAAAACAGTATAGATTTTAGAAATGTGCACTGTTTTACACAATGAGAGATGTATAGGTTAATTTTAGGAGAGACAGTTTTTAACCTGAGGGGGTAGAGGAAGATGGTCCTTCCAGGACTGTTGACAAAACATTGGGAAAAATCTTAGTTATGATGCCCAACTGATTAAGGACCTCATAAAGTCTAATAAATAGGAAATAGTCTTCAGAACTGTGTTATCTGCCTGCAAAAGGTTGCAGCAACTTCAGGTCTAGCGCAAAGCACGTTTCTTAAACCATACCATTTTCAAACCATGTAAACACAAACAAATCAGATTTTATGGATGAGATATTTAACTGATAACCTAGAGATTTCTATTTCATTTCAAGAAGATTTTGATTACATTTGTACTGTATGAAAACACAGACACTCAAAGCTCTGTGGGTGCATTCATCAGTTTATTCTGGAAAATTGACCCTCTTCCCCATCTCCCTTTCCCATTGTTAAGAGACCTCCTGGCAGAGGTTTGTGCCAAAACTAACTGCTTTTAGAATCAGGCATTAACATGGTAATTTTGAAGGAAGTACCATGAGTTCTTTGTTTTGGATGCAATGATGAAAACTCACCCTTTTCAATTTGGCAGCAGCTTCTCCAGAGCGGATTGCAGCCAGCAAGCTCTGGTGGATCTGTTCGGGGTCAGCGCGCGGGAGCGGCATCGCAGTTTGTCTCTTAGTGACAGGGCGTGGGTGGTCAGGGGAAGCACCTGACTGCGCCTGACTCTTCTGCTCACTATTCACATGGCTGCCTTTCTATAGAGGGAGGAAGTGGAAGGAAAAGAAGCCAAAACCCTTTAATCTGAATTAGTTATAAATGGAAATCTGAATCAACCTGGCACAAGGCTGCATAGCAAACTGCTGCCATTCTAGTGTCTGCTTGATTCAAGATTTCAGAGATCACTCACATTTCCAGCATAGCACATAGTTTCTCTCAAGTAATTATGCCAGCAAAACTTTGTATCTCCATTCAAGTGTGCTTGTGGCATGACCACTTGAAGCCAAATGGATCAGACCACTCAGAATTAAATCTAAGAAATCAACACACAGAACTATAAAGAACAAATCATAAACACTCCAAGCATAAAAATAAGTATTATACAGGATAAGTAACTATTTAATTTACAGTTCTTTAAAGTAGGGAATGCCAATTATGGCAGGAAATAATTATTTCTAATCATCTGAATGATGTTGCTCTCATTTTAAACATTTTCTGTATTCCTGTACTTCATTATCATGCTGTGCTACTGGTGGACACCACAGGGTGTTTCCCCTGTACAAATACAGCACCTTCTGACCAGTGAGCAACTCAGAAACAAGACTTTACACTGGTTACACTTGATGGCAGTGGATCCACAGTCAATTAGTATTATAAATAAAGTTTACCTTATCCCTTAGACTATTTTGTGACCCCGGTGTTACGGTCTGTAAGGTAGGGCTTTTCACTTCAGGCATGGGAGTAGCTGAGGAGAATCCAGCTGCCAAAGGGGCAGAGGAGAGTTCCACTGGAGATTCCTCTCTTGGTGCCTGGCTAGTGATTGTACGGGTCTTATTGAATGATTGTGACCTTTTGACTGCAGATGATACAGCAAGAGCAAAAGGGGATGGTCTTGAACTGGAGTACGGCTTTGGAACTGCAAAAGTTCTGAGAGTTCTTAGATTCAGTGGTGCTGGAGGACAGGAGGGAAAACTTAAAAGTTTATTGCTTTTAACAGGAGAAGTGGAAGATTCAACATTTTTCCCATCATCAACTTTTTCTTGATCTTCTGGAGGAGAGGGAATACTTGTTTTTTGTAAAGCCAAAGAAGTCAAATCAGGTGATGAGATTTTTTTACCCATCTCTGTATTCTTAACTTCATTTTGAATTGAATTAGGAGCACAAATGGTATTTCTGGCAACTGCAGATGTCACGTAGTGACCTGAAGCTCTTCGTTGCATCTGCAGATAAAAAGAACTAGGCTTCATTGTAGGACTTAATGGACTTAATGCATTTGACTTGTCCTGAGTCTCAGAAGAAGCATGTGTATTATCCAAGCTTAGCATCAGTGGGACACACTGCTTGAAAGACTCTCTTTCCAGCTGGTTGCTCTCGGTAGTAATCTCAGCTCCAGAGGTCACAGTATGTTCAGAAATGCTGTTCGCTCTCTGCAGCAGATCATTCACTGCTGCAGCTTCATTTTGTGAACCAACCTGCGAAGGACCCACACTTTTAGACAGATGAGGCATTTCACTCTGCAATATGATTTCTTTGGGGTCCTCCAAAGTAGATATTTCTTGATCCTTATGATCTAATGGAACTTCTGATTCCCAGCTCTTCATTATTTCTAAGAATTTTGGAGGCACTATTTTATAAGTAGTCATCCCAATTTTTGGTATGTAATCCCTTGTAATTTCATTAGCAGGTTTGGGTTTAGGTTTGGTGTCCTGTCTATAAAAAGGGTGACCTTTTACAGGAGAGTCATCTGGAGTTTCTGCAGTTGTGTCTGGTGAAGCAAAGTTACTGCCATTTATACAGATGTCACTCTTGTCTTTTATTGGAATTACTCTTCCATGAATAACTTCTTGCGTCTCAAGATTTTGTTCTATTGAAGTATCTTCGCTCTCTGGATACGTTCCATGCATCACTTGAAGAAGGGGGTTATTCTTATCTCTGTTGTGTCGAGGGACCCGTTCTCTAAATGTGGATGATTCAACACCCCGAGGAACAATAATTTCCTTCTGCATAGCCCTTCCCAAATTGCTATCCAAAGTCTGGATTCCAACATCCTGAGTTTTTACTGTGTCCAAGCTGGTTTGATTTGTTTTGTCATCTTGCTTTTCTGAAATCAGTTGAGGATAATTTCTATGACTTACAGAGATGTCATTTTTACATGCCTGGCAGTTTGATAGTCTGTCAAGTTCAAGCTTGTTATTTTCTCTAAAATCTACTGGTTT
The DNA here is from genome assembly GCA_013400515.1 of Erpornis zantholeuca. Lineage (NCBI taxonomy): Eukaryota > Metazoa > Chordata > Aves > Passeriformes > Timaliidae > Erpornis > Erpornis zantholeuca. Next base: position 103,411 of record VZTN01030910.1, read on the forward strand.
AATTTCAGCTGTCTGAAGTTTTTTCCCTTCTTCTGTTGTTGGAAGGAGTTTTGTATCACTGTGATCTTTAAGTTAAAGAAAGATTCCAAAATTAATACCAATGCCAAATGCCAAAAAAGATTCAATCTTCCTCATTACATCCAATGTATTTAATAACATTGTCTGGCTTCTCACTGATGCTATTATTTTCCTTAACACTTTTAAAGGCTATTTAAAGATATAAATATATTTGACTAACATTGTCAAATAGTTGTATTCTAAATCAGGTATTCTTCCTTGATAAACAGGTTATAGACGCCATGCACTGACTTAATAGAAAAAACTATTCTCAAACAATTTAAAAAGTGCTAATGAATTTCTGTTCCTTATATAGGCATCAGTGACTCAAGAGCTCAAGGACTATTCAATATTGAGTTAGATGCAATTTTTATTTAGTTCCACACATATGTGGCTTCTGTCCTTTAGTTTTCATGTTACAAATCTTATTTGTCAACTACACCTTATGTGTTTGTTCAAGGAAACAACTAAAAAAACATATGGACAAGAGCAATTTGCCAAACCTGTTTTTCCCACCCTTTAGCTGGTATGACAGTTCAATTTTCTGCCCCTGGACTAAACATGTGATCATGTCCCAAACACATGAATATTTGAGTCAAATTGTTTTAAACACAATATTGGGAAAAATTAAATTCTTTAGGAATAATCACTTGGAGTGGTATTTTGTGGGGAAAAAAAATCCTCATTTCATGTACGCTATAAAATGGCAGTTAAAATTTATATCACATATGAACAGGACTTGTGTTGTTATGATTTATTAACAGAGGTGTACTGAGTATAAAAGACTATAGAAGGCCTAATATATAAATCTGAAAATCAGTGTCACGAAGGAGTAAAATAAATCAGTCGGGTTACTAAATCCACCGAAAAATTTATGATCTGTTAGGATGTCGTCATTTTGTTTCAGATCAGTGTGTCACTTTCTTTTATTTGTACTTAAAAATATTTGTATTTCCAAGCAGAAAACTCACCCTAATTTCATAAGCAAAGAACAACTGATGGCTTCTTCTTCCCTACTGGGGTGTGGCAGCCGTGTCACCCTACATGGCAGGATTACCTTTGTGTTCAGCCTTCCCCTTCCTCAGCACTGTCCCACCCAACCATCCTACAAAAGCATGAAGCAGCTTTGACTACTATTAAAACAAAAGTATATTAAAAACAAACCCCCAAAAAACCAAAACTGCAGCCAATTCTTGCCACCTCATCTCAAAGAAAATACACTAGGGCTAGAGAAAGTGTAAAGAAAAGAAGCTCACAATAACAATTTGAGAATTGACTGTATAGCCATTTATTCAAAGGAATAGAAAAGTTCAAGCTTCAAGTATTAACAAGTGGGAACTACTCACCATCAATTTTATTTTGATCTAAAATTTTAAGCTTCCCGTCTGTTTGAAATCCAGCATCCTCACTGCTTATCTTAGTCTGTAGTCCTCTGCAAAGCACAACAGTACATTAAATATGCTGGTATCATTCATTTCAGTAAACACTGAAATGTTCCATCCAAGGAACGATGCAAGAGAACTGGCAATACTCTCCAAACACAGATGGACAAAACAGAACTGCTCTACCAAACACTGGAATACTCAACAG
>VZTN01030910.1:109089-161192 GCA_013400515.1 Erpornis zantholeuca
AGAGTACAAAAAAAAAATCTTAGACTGACATTTTTTTAGCAGCTGGTATCCTACAATGCTTCCACTACTTCTAGAGAAGTACACTATGAGAGAAAAGTAATAAGAGAATGTATGTATTGGAGAAAGGCTCAGTACAGAACAGAAACTTTGATGTTTACAGTAGGGATCATTTTAGTGATGGCAGTATCATTTCATGTGTGAGAAATTAAATATATATGTCAAAATGCACAACCAAAGCATAACAGAATGTGAGTAAACATTAAATCAGCTAAGACTATCCCACAGCCCATGACTGGCTCTCAAGAACATTGCCTCCTTCACTGCTGAGACCTATTACACCACGGGCCTGAGCCATTACCAGCTACAGGAACAAAGACAGATTTTCGGTCTAAATACTTAATAGCAACCTGAATTATACAACAAAGAACAGCCAGGACTTCTGACAAGAGAAATAGAAGCATTCTGGAGCTGCTATGGCTTTGTGCCCAGGCACTGCTGTCATTTCTCTGCTGCTTTTCCTCTGGAGAGGAGTGTAACAAAGGCTGAGTTATATCTATACTCCTGGGATGGAAACTTAGCTTGGGCTGGTAGGAGACATTCCTGACATTCCTGCTATGTGGAAGTCTGTTCTTTGCTGTGCTTGAAACACTTCCAAGCATTGGGGTGGACTAACCTGATCTACAAATGGATAATACCAAACAAAAACAGCCCTCACACTTCTTCAAAAATGCTCTACCTCATTTGTCAACATAAGATCAGGTTTGCTGGCTAGTGGGTTTTCATCTGTTACTGGGTCTCATTCCAGATCCGGGCCATCACTGCTGCATCAGAATGAAGTCCAAATACATTTGGACACAAACAACATGTAACAACCACCCTTCACTTACATCATGCAGTTAACTCCCTGGGGGAGCAGTTCTGATTCTGATTTGTTTCCAAACCCTCAGTCTATAGCTTTTACATGCAACATATTGCTAGGAGAACTTATAGCAATACTGGCTATATACTGTTGCCTTATTGCTTATCTGCCCTATCTGGAGGTCCATATGTAATATAAATTGCATTTCTACATGCATATAATTTCTTCTTTCAGAACGTTAGTCATTAGGTTTTAAGTAGCCCTAAACCAATGTTGTTAGAGTCTACAGTGAGTCACTGTGAAGACAGATATATATATAGATATACATATACACGCACACACTGGATGACTGACATACCAAGTGCAAGTCTCCTTTGAGCAGTAAGAATACCCAGCAGAGAACAGGCTGCTGCTGCTCTGTGAGCTCTTATGCTCATAAACACCAGAGCCGGAAAGCCTGACTACATCATGCAAATCTGCTCTTGACTCTACAGCCCTCAACAAGGTGCTTAAGAAATACTGTAACCAATAGGATTATATCAAGGGATTTGTTTGATTGAAAGTTGTTTAAAAATCTCTAATTTCAAAATTTGCTTTGAACACTCACTGTTTTACCCTCTTCCCTAGAAAAATAAAGACTAAGCATTAATTAAATTTTGGGAAGGTGAAGAAAAATCATAATTGATAAAGTGAATTGTTGTTTATAATCCCAAATGTTCACATTAACTCTTTGACAAAAGTTTGAAGGCACACATCTACTAGAATAAGCATTGTCAAAGTACAATGTGTTTTTACACCATGGGAAGAGAAATGTTGCCTATTCCCAACTATATAGCTACACTTAATGTGCATGTGTCTAAGTAGTGCATAGCTAACAGACACCAAAGTGAACATTTGCAGTCATTCATTTTAGGGCAAAAGGTAACACTGTATTTGCAGCTTAGGTTTTTTGCTTATTTGCTGAAGTAGCACTGCACAATAGAGCTACTATGGAATGCTAGTCACTGCTGGACAAAAACTCACATTGCTTCCCAGATGCCTGACGATCAAAGCGGTATTAATCCAAATGGAAGGAACTCCTGGGTTTTTGTAAAGTTAAAATTATGTCCAACTTTGCAATTAAAGAGATACTGAACTATTTTATCAATTTAAAGCGATTCCCAAATGTGGATAACTTTCAGAGTAGGAACAGGACAAGTGTACTGCATGTGATTTTGCTGCAGGTTAATATTGGTTCTCACAGCACAAGGGGCTTTGCTAAAAGGACCCTTTACACACAGGCCTCATGACAGTTTCAGAGATGCCACCAGAGAGCAGCAGTATCCCATCAGAAAAAAAAGAGGCAATGAAGCTGTGCTATGTGACTTGTATGTATATTAAAAAAAAAAATCACACTACATTAATTCTTCATCAAAGGACATTGCACAAAGACATGAGGAGAACCAGAGACTGAAGACTGTCACTAACTACAGAGGCAAATCCAAGGGCTCAATATAGACTGCCCTAAGCCCAGTGAAGATGATTACCTTTTTCTATTTCTTTCCATTACAGCTTAAATTATTTAATTACAGAACTCAAATGCCTCAGTCAGAAGTTTCTGAATCTAGTGAAAAACAAACAAGCCATTTCTTTGGAGTTCGGGGTTGTTTATCTACACAGCACTTGGACATTACAGTGATGGGAAAGGCAAAAATTCCAGCACAGATCAACAATCTTAAGATAAAAACAAGTACAAGGAAACAAAAAAAGCCTGGTTTAAAATCCCAGTATGATAACCTTGCTCATTTTAGACCCATTGCATATAGATGGACAGTTTTCAACACACAAAATTCAGTACTAATAAACATGTCACTCACTTAGAACTGATTATTCTCTTTAATCTGCTACAACAGCCAGGACAAGGAAAGGTTACAACTTCAGCCTCAGACTCCACAGTATAGGTTCATACTCCCATTTATTATGTCATGTATTGTTTCTACTTCATGTCTTTTCCAGTAATTTACATAAATTGCCCTAAACACAAACCAAGCTCAAGTTTACCAATTACTGATTTTTTTATTTTCCCCCCTTTGCCAGAGACCCAGCATCCTAGTAGATGACTTTTTCAACTCTTTAAATGTTGTGTTTTACCACTCCAACCAATTTGACTGGCATACTGAATAAAACAGTTGGAAAACTACTTAAAAATTCCTGTCAACTAGCACAGTACCTGAGTGTATAGCCTCATATAATCACAGTGGCACTCCACAGACTTAGCATTTATATACTTCATTCTTATGAAATGCATTGAAGAGTTATTTTTTCAGACTGCACTGGTACTGATTATTCTAAAAGCTTTTGCAAATTTTAGAAGACATCTAGATGTTGTATCTTGTAACTGAACCCTACAGTCTGGTGCTTACAAACAACAGTACTTCACAGTACAAACTGCATAAATCAAAAAAAGCATTATGTTCAGTAGCTAAATAATTGTATTTTAAACAGATATACTTTCATATACCACATTTTTCCCGTAGCACCCAACAAATAATTTAATGTATAAACAACCATTTATGCATTCAGTTTAGATTTACAACTTATGTTTTCAAGGCTGTTCAGATGCCAACCAAAAGGCAGGCACAGATTTGCTCCTGCCCCTATGTTAGGCAGGTCAAGGGCAGCACAAGGCAGGGTTCTAAAAACAACACTGGGCTTTGGCTTTTAAAAAGCTTGTTATGAGGTAAAAAAAAAAATCACAGAACTTCTGGATAGTTCTTCTCTGTAACTTGTGAGAAAAGAGGGATAATGTCTAGTTTATTAGTTATATTTAAGTGTATATTTAGTTATATTTAAGTGTAAAGCACAGCTACCAATACAGAATATATTCTATTTGTTTCGGTTGACAAGAAAGGTAAAATACCTTTATTTTAGAAAGCTGTATTTTTACTTCAAAGGAAAACTTAATTGATGTGAAGCATTAAAATTAGTTCTATACTTATGACACATCTATAGCATAGTAATTTATTGGTATGAATTATCAATACTTTTGTAAAAAGAACCAACCTGTTTCAGGCTGCATTTCAGTGGCTCTTCCTTCTGCTTTAGTGGAGGCTGATTCTGTTGACTCTGTTACTGCAAAAAGTGAAGCAACAACCTTTACCACCTCTCAATTTCTGCACCAACAAAAGTTCTAGATAAAATGTTATTGTGGTCATACAGACTAGTGATTTCTTCAAGAAACTCCTCTGAAGCAACAAGTGCTCACTGTAACATTTTCCAGATATTTTAATCTCAACTCTTAGGCATTTTTGAACGAGAAAACTGAAATATTGATCAAACAGAAGAATTACAAAAAAACAAGACTAAACTTTCTCCAAGACTCTCCTAGTCAGTCCATTTGCTATTACACTCTCTTCTCCCCACCCCAAGCAGTCCACCTGAGTAACATAAACACAATTCTACACTTAACCTAACTATAATTAATTTGGTATTGTTTTTTCTGATCTGGATGCTCTAAATACCTCTCTCACACTTGTGGGAACATAAGAGAAGATTGGTGAGGAGGATTGTAAACACGCTCAAGTGATTTGCTGTTGGGGTGCAAAACCCCACGTATTTGATATTAATTGCTGTTTAATCTTGTGTGTTTGACAAGTGGAACACCTGTGTTCAGATAACACAGGCCTGTGACAGACTTACAAGGCATCTTATGGAACATGCTGGAGATTCCTGCCCTGCAGTGGGAAAGATCAAAGCACCGTGGTAAATACACCCATGTGAATCCCTGACACAGAGGAAGGGAGCAGCTCTGGTGATCCTCTGGCACGGACCAAGCTCTGTGGTGCCAGTGTTCCCACTTGGGTGCCTCTGCCCGGGTGCTGCTTCGAGGCTTTCCCAGTTGGTAAGGTAACAAAAATAAATGTACTCCTTGCATCTGTGGTTTTGTGGTTGCTCACTTGAGGTTCTTACCTCATAAGGTGGTGTTACTTTAATGTTTAGCCAGCTATACTTTCAGTTGCCTTCCAATTAAACAGCATAAAAAGATTACCAGGCTCATTACTGCTTTCACTTTGATCTTCTGGTGCTCTAGAGGGTGGTGAGGGTGCCTTGCGTTTCATCCTGCGTAGAGAGGAGTTCATGGAAGCAGTGTCACTGAGTGGCAGGGAACCTTTCCGTACTAATCCCAGAGGGGCCTGTGAAGGGAGACAGGGCAGGAAGATTATCAGCAATCAGTGAAAAACAGCAAAATAGCTGTAGTAATTATTCTCCAAAAGTATTTATAATATACATTTGGGAAAGAGAGAATGTATTACCAAACATATTTCGTTTGGTATTTTTCGTCTTAATTCCTCCAAGGGGTTGTTTTTAGAAAAAAATATTTTCTCGAGTAATTGAATATATTCACAGAGGTGCAACATAGAGCAGTAAAAGAAAATCAGTTGTTACATATAGTGTAAAAGAAATTTGAATTCTTTTGTGCCCAAAGGCTATTCTACAAACCCAAAATAATTATTTTCTAAAAGTAAACTCATTGTGGAAAGAAGTTTCAATGACACCCCACCATAATGACATAACATAATGTTTCCTTCTCCATTCCTTCAACAGCAGTCCTAATTGGCCTGTATACATAATTATTATCAATTTCTTTCCCTCCTTGAAATACCTAACTTTCATAAAAATTTTTGGAATGCCTGATTTCAATACTTATCAAGTACAACTGTCTTATAATAGCTAGAAAAGTTAAATTTTAGTAAGTTGCAAAAAAAAAAATATATAGTACCTACTGATGTTACAGCATAGCAATGTCTTCATTATTGGAGCAAAAGTAAAAAGTCTTAATTCACAAATAATCAAAACAATTTAAAAATGGATAAAGGATACCTGCTGAAGACCTCGTATTTTTATGATATAGCAGCCAGATTGCATTTTAAGTTGTTTTAGAAACACATTGTCTGTCTCAGAAAGACAGTGGTTGTAAATTTGCCTGCCATTCTTAACTATGGTTTTCCTTATGCTGAAGGAAACTATATCCACATCTACTCGAAGGACAATGTTCAGGATCCCAGCAATAAAGGAATGCATTTTGGAACTAGACACAGCTGCCTGTTTCTGTAGTAATTCTGATTCCTATCACTTGTCTTCTCAACAATATAATAAAATCCTGCAGTGACATTCATTTCTGGTTACAAGGATCCACACAACAGCTGGGTGTGGGGTCATCTTCAGAGAACTTTGCTGTGCTTCAATTAACCAGCCCACTTCACAAAGCACAGTATCAAGCAACAGAGAAGGCATAAAGACACCTACACATTCTTGTTTCACTGACAATCCTTTCAAAAACATCAGACAATAGAATTGTTGACCATGTCAATTTCCATGGAAAAAGATGCTTGTCATTTAGAAAGCCACCACTGAACAAATATCCAAAGACTCCACAGTAAGTGGGATATTAAAGTCCTAAAGCCAGAGTATTTGGTTGTGCACAATCAAATCTATAAAAATTACAACAGAAAAGATACTGGCACAAGGTGTCTGTCAGGCAGTGTGTGGCAGCTCCTGTGAGATCGCAGTACAATACCTCAATGAATGAACAGGGCTAAGAATGAAAAACTATCCTCTGAGCCACCCTGGGCACCCTCAGCCATGTGCTTTGTCCCACCCTGATATCAGGTATAACAGATCCACAGATATTGCACTGTAAGGAGCACCACTGTTCCAAAACATTCATACAATGCTACCCATCACTCTAATGCCAAAGCAAGGAACTTAAACCTTTTACAGCAAAACAAGAATCAGGGTTTGAGAGAAAAAACACAAAGCACAAGGTGAAATATTCTTTTAAGAACACCAGAGGATAGGGATACATCACTCCTAATTAAAAACACTTGCATGCTTGAGTAGTTTTTATACAAGTCAGTGTCTAGATTAAAATGTCACATAACAAAAATCACTTTACACTTGTATGATTTCTTATTCACAGTTCCAAAATAGTTCTTTAAAAAGTAAAAATAATTAATAGTATTCAGCCTTTGAATTTATTCAGGATGGAATATCAAATACAGTATTATTTCCCCAAGTGAGGCTTTTTTTGTTGCTGCTGAAGGATTTCCTCCTTGAAATTGGGCAGTTGTGTTTGTCTCCTCTCTGGCAGCTGTGCTCAGGCTCTGCATAAAGCCACATTTCCCTGCTCCAAGGTCTGCACCTCTCCTGCTTCACACAGGCTCCCTCAGTGGCTCGGCTGGCACCGCGCTCTGCGCACACTCGCTCAGCTGAACAGATGTCACCAGAGTTCCCTTCTGCACACAACAAGTGTGTGTGTAGGGGGGAATAATGTTCTCAGCATAAGAGCACAAATGCTACTAGATTTTTATAAGCCTTTCTACTGCCCTTTGCATCCAAAGAAACAAACAATTTGCAAAGAGAGATTTCAAGAAAGTACTAAATGTTCCAGTTAAGGTTCAAGTGTTGAACAGATTTTCTCAGGAATTATTCAACATATGAATATTAAGAGCTTTCAAATCCTAACAAAGGCTGTAATGTGAAAATAGTACTTTACACAGATGGAAAAAATTAAAATAATGTTATTAAGACATATCTAAAAAGGCTTTGGAATACACACCTGGGTGTTCATGTGTCATACCAACTGCTAATGACAACCAATGCTTTATCAGTTACATTTTAATTAAAATTCTTGTTACGATCACTAAAGTAATTAACTGTGTTTATGCAGAAACACCAGTGAACTCTGTCATAACTTCTGTAACATATGCAGGAGTTCTACTTTTAACACCATACACCCTCCTCATTCTGCAACAAGCAAGGGTGGATATGAAAACTTTTTAGTCTCAAATTTGGCACCAAATCCCACCCAAAGCAAACACTAGTAGATGCCAGTGCTTCGCAAGTTTCAGCCTCTGTAAGCAGTGGCAGACATAGTACCTTGCCCTTCTTATCACTTCAAAAAGCAAATAAAGGTAATTAAGGTGCAGTAATTTTGCAGCTGCAATGGAAACAAAAAACGAAAAAGCATTTGGAAAAGAATATAGTGGCACTGGAGCATTTCAGGGTGCTGGAAAGCCCACCTCACACCAAAGGTCACTAGACAGCCATTTTCATATCACCTCTTTCATATCCTACCTCTTTTGCTAGGTATCTAGGTTTAACAGAGATATACAAGTGACTGTGTCATGTAGGGATAGCAAAGCACATTGCTAGTCATATTGCTAATACTTCTTTCCTCCCTTTGTGTATGCAGGCAAATATATGTCCAAAGAGTAACAGAAAAAATATGTATTTACTCCTACAATTACTCATACACTCAATTTCTGTTACATGACTTAAGCTTCCCAAAATACTTAAACTTATACTGAGTACTACAAAGGAAGTAATGTACCTCTGATCTGTTGGAAAGAAAAGACATACAGAATATATTTAGAGAAACACAGCTGGTGATATTCTGTCCAAACAATCCATATCACTCTTTTCTCCCAGGATTTATATTGCTGGTACAGAAGCAAATACAATAAAGGAGTAAAGTTATGCATTTGATATACTGAAAAGTGGATGCATGCAACCTTTACCACCAATTCTGAAACATCTCAGAAGAAGATGAGGTTATCTTCATGCAAATTTCAGGTAGTCCTGAGCACTCTCTTCTCCCAGGCAACCCTGACTCTACCCAAAACCATAGTGCACAATGCATCAATTGTCCAACTTCTCCTTTAAAGAGCAGACCATTAAGTTACAGGCAAGCAAGCCTCCTGTGTAATTTCTTCAGCATGGAACTCACCCCTCACAGAAATCCTAACTAAGCTGTCCTGTGACAGTGGCTGAAAAGTCTTTTCAGAAGTACTTTATGGCTTAGTTGCCTCCCACCATTACCCCATTCTCCCATCTTCTTCCCTTTCTCTTTTAAGAGGCAGCCTGGAGATTTAGATTTCTTTAGGAGTTAGGGTTGTGTAAATAACAGCAACTTGTATCTCTACAGTTGAGAAGATCTATCCATTACTTTAAACTATAAGCGTTTTGGCTAAAAATCTTCACTTAATTGTTCCTACCCAGGCATAGTTTATGCATGCTCCTATACAATAACTGTAAATAGTGTAAGGATAGAAGCATTAATGGGATAAAATGCAGGTATATCAGTCTAGCTTTTATAAATAAAGGAGTAGGAAGAAAATCAGCCATGGCATTTTGGGCATAATCAAATGCTTTTCTTTTAAAAAAGTATTATTACTAGAAAATTGCAACTACTTTTATGAAAACTGTGAAGATACACACAGTCAATTATACAACAACACTTTGCAAAAACCCTTGAGAGTCCTCTCTACTCGCAAGTGTATTTAAACTTGCTAGCTCTAAACATACTTCTGGCAAGAGTCATCTTGCCCAGAATTAGAACTGACAAATAAATGAGCGATTTCAGTATTAGAGACTAACATGCTCACTTCCCACCTGATTTAACAGAGAAATTTCATGGACAAACATTAACTATTTAAGCTTACTAGGAACCTTCCAAGTCTCATACAGAAGAATAAGCAAATCATGCTATGTAATAACTTGTAAAAGGTACCCTGACATCCACTGTACTATTTTCTCCCCTAAAAATAGTACTGTGTCCCTAAAAACTAATTCTATAACCACCTTGAAATGGAGGCAAAAACATTCCAACCCTCATATCAGAATGTAACTACTCACACAAAGGGAAAGCAGTTTCTGTAGTGAAAAAGTAGCAGAGAAGTTGTAGGAGGTAAACATTAAAACCCTTTTTCATACTGTGAGAAACTGGACTACAATATGTTGAGAATTTGAAGAAAGACAACAGTGAGAGAACTCTGTTCCCTTAAAGTTGGCTCATTTCACTGTTGTCTGATGTTACTACTTCGACACATTTCTCTCAAAACCAGGCAGACAGTTTATCCAGGCTAAACTGACTCTCTACTTTGTCTTCCTTGTGGATGTTACGAAAGAGATTTGCCCACAATAGGGCCCATGGAGGTCATCATGGTCCATAGAAGAAATAAAGTATGTATCCAGTCTGCCAAATAAACTAAAGGGCAGGTTACAGAACTTAGGCATTTTTAAAAGGAGTACGATTTGCAATGAAATGCATCTTGTAAGACAAAAGGTGATAAAAAGTAATCCTTAAAAAAAGGTGTATCTTCACTTTTGTAAATTAACTTCATCAGACACTGAAGTTACAGTGAAATTCCCAGACATACTAAATATTCCAGTGAACATACCAATCAGCCTGGTGAGCAGCCTGAGAGAGACTAAGTCCTACCAGCAGGACACACATTTTCAACAGCAGAGAACATGACAGTCCAAATTCTTACATTGTTAACAATGAAATAATTGTGATCTAGTGTGACCATTGTACTGGCCTCATTACTGAGAGCTGACCTGGATTAAGCAAGACTTTTTGAGATCATTTGGTCCAACCTTCTGTTGGAAACAAGTTCTTACACTTTATTATTCGTTATTGCAAGAGTCTGTCAAGGAACATCTCAAACGTTTCCAGCAAAGAAGCTTCTACCACTTCTCACGAGTAAGCTATTCCAACAGTCAGTTCTCACAGTGGTGAGTTTTGTTCCTCAGCCTGAATGGAATTTCCTCTAGAGAAGCCAATGCCCATCACTTCTCATCCTGTCACCATGCACCCTTGTGAAGAATCTACCTCTGGTTTCCCTTTAACATCATCCAGGTATGAGAAGAACGTGATTAGATACTATCTGAGCCGTCTTTCCATTAAAACATTTATTTTCTCCAAACCTTTAAACATCATGGTGGCCCGTTTTCAATCTCTGTCTGCAACTGCAGGAAATAAATCTGGACACAGTATGGCAGGTGTAGCATAAAATTGAGTACACTGGATTCAAGGTGGATGACATGACCAGACCCCAGCCTGTACTGGTGCTTGGGATTACTTCACTCCAGATAGAGAATTTCACATGCTTCTTTTTTAAATCTCATTCAGCCTGTCACTGCCTCACCAAGTGGTGGCTGGAGTACCAGCCTCTCTGCCCATTTTGGTGTTGACTTCCAAGTTTGTTGAAGGTGGATTCAGTTGCGTGATGTAGATTGTTTATAATGACATTTAACAGTATTGGTCATGCTACCAACTTCTTGGCAACTCCACATTACAACCAGTCTGACTTGCAGCCATTACCCCCAACTGTTTGAACTGCAGCCACTTTTCGTCCTACCTTGTGTTTTGTCCATCCACTTCGTATCTTACTTTTTCAACAAAAAAAATTTTGAGGTAGACTGTGATTAACACCTTGCTAAAATAAAATCTAGATGACCTCATCCTTTATCTTTGGATTTCTGCTTACCACTAATTTACAAATGTCTTGCTCTTGACATCTTCTGTCGCTTGGAGCACCAGGCTTGGCTTTGCATTCCTAAGAGCATCTCTGTATGTCCAAGTATCTCTGTGTTTCTTTCTGAGAATAGTTCTGCCCCCTTTTATTTCTGCACTTGAGTTCTCTCAGTACTTTATTCTCCAAGGAAGTCTCTCATACGATCCTTATTAGGAGTTCTCTGATCAAGTTAAGCAACATGTACTATGTCAAATTCATTCATTAGATGATATTTATTGGAAGGTAGACACCAAAAGACAAAATATTTTACCTGAATTAACAAAATTCAAAGGAAAGAGTAAATTTTTGCCCACGTTCAAGTCCCAAGTGCTGCTGTTTTCTGATAAATCACTGTGCAATAAAATCCCAATGAGACAGAAGTCACCTTAAAAAATGCATGCCAAAGGCCTTTTAAGTTTTGAGTTGCACACAGTAGTACAAAACAGAAAATACACACAAAAATGTAACTTGATCTGGATGTCTTCTCTTTGTGAGCTATTCAACTTCAGTCAGATCACTTTAGATCAGTAAGAAATTCAGTACAAAATAATAAATCTAAGCAATTGTTTGAGTGACAGCCAAGCAGTCATACATTACTTTTAGATATAATAGGATATTAATCATTTAAAGCATGTTGACATTAATGAGCTATTTTTAAAAAAATTGGATTCAATTAAAAGACAAACAATGAAGTAAAAAAAAAAAAATCATGATTTTCTTATTCTCCCCAAAGGTTCCTTTTACTAAAACTCAGAAAGAAACCTTTGTCTTCTTCAAATGATAAAGCTTTTCAGCAGGACACAATACACAGACAGAACTTCTGTTAAACAGTGCTCTCTTGTGGTTCTGTGCATCAGTGAAAGACTAAATCATTGTATAAAGATAAAGGTAGTCACAGTCTGAAATTTCTTGTCTTCAAGTCTAACTCAAAATTAATCTCTCAGACTTGTCTTTCATTTAGTTCTGCATTTCATTTTTCTAGCATGTCAATAACTTCATATCTAAAGACCATCTTTAGATACTGCATTCAAAGCAATGTATGAAATAATTTTTTATATATATATATAAAAAATTTTAACCTTGATCTTTAACTGGAATTCACAACTGACAATATGTCCAATACCAGAATAGCAGTTAATGCATCAATTCTCACAAATTCTATTGGCAGAATCTTTGCATCTCGTGGGATATAGATATAGGTTACTCAAATATGTAGCCCACATCTCGTAGCTTCAATAAAATAGAGCCCAATTTTTAAAATAAAAACCTTACTTTATTTAACTTGCTGGGAACACAACAATGTTTAGACTGCTCCCCATGTCCGTTTTTTTCTACAATATAGTGTAAAGAACAAACTACTCATTACTTCATGTAACTAAAACATGCAAAATTAACAGAAATATCCCAAGCCCAATTACTAGTTATAATAGAGTGTGACCACATTGTCATATTTATATATTTAAAGTATTAATCCAAAAGAACAAAAAGGTGCTTACAAGACCAATTTATATAAGGAATTGGTTTTACCGTTTTAAAATACAGCAGCTACTTCGGTTATAAAGTTTAAAAGGAATGCATCGTTCAATTTCTATAATTACTTTCTAGCTAAAATTTTTTAAAGCAGTTACATCAATTTTATTTCCCATTTATTTCAAGCCTCATCATAGATTAACAACAGGGTTACCAGCGTTAGTATGTCTGTACTTATTAGGAGAAGTGAAGCAAATGTAACTAACCTGTTCATTCCTATCAAAGCTGTTGGATTTCACAATATCAGATGTAAGTCTGACTTGGGCTCGTGCAAGTTCCTGGGGAGCACTCTGAGAGCTCGGCATGGGTGGCAAAGGAGCTCTGCGTTTCTTCGGCATTTCAGTGGGCAGAGTGTTTGAGTCATACTGCTTGCTGACAGTGTTAGACCTCGTGATAAGTGTTGGCCTTGGCTTGCTCATCAATGGAGTTGCTGGGGCACTGGCAGCCTTGAGGTGTGGGACATAAAAAGAAATCCAAGTTACATACATTTTCTGGAAAACTATCAACAGTATTGACTGCTCAATCGGAATATGTTTCTAGAAGCTTTGCTTATACAAAGTTACACCGTACTTGTTCTCTTTTCTTCTTGTTTCGTTGAAAGAAGCTGAAAAATCCTTTGTTTTCTTTCTCCTTCAGAACATCTATGTTTTCAGATTGGTAGGAGCCTAAAATAGAAAACAATAGTCCTAGATGTTATTTCATGCAGAGATTATTTCTCTTGCATTCTCACTATTTCGCTGTGTCATAAACCTCCTGCAATGATACACAAAACATCATAAATCACCCATATTAATAATTTTTCTAGGTGCTGCAAAATGAACAGTTTGGCTACCATCCACGTTTTTCCTCTCCTTCTCAGAGCTCAGGACAGATGAGTTTCAGCTGCTCTTCATACCCCTAGCACTTTGCCCAGCCCACCCCACTTGTCATGTTATGGTTCATATCACAAAGGTAGTAAAAGCGTAAAAGAGCATCAGACTTTTCAGTTCTCCATTCCTATCAGCTTAAATTTATGGCAAAGTATGAAGTGGGACAAGCCAGGCCTTGGCCTGCACATGGTGTAACTATGGAGAAAGATCACCCAAACACTCTAGCAGTGCACACATAATTGCATGGCAGTCATAGTAAAGACAGCCAAATCCATTCTTGTTATCTTGCAGAATTCATCCTCCTTAAATTGCCTTTTTCAGGCAGAGGATTTGTAAATCTAATGATTGACTTTTTAAAAATGTTATTAGAATGAACTTTCTTGAAGAAATCCCATTGAATGCAGATGTAATGAGCAACAGAAATCAGCAGAATCAATATAAAGTATCAATATAAACGTGATCCTAAATTTAATAAATTGATCTAGGGTAAAACTATACAAAAATACTTTCTGTATAACTGGGTATATCCAATCCTGCACTATCATTTGCAATATGCATTTAAGATAGGACAGAGATATTATTCATGTCACAGTTAAGCAAATGTTATAGTAGGAGTGCTAATGTTTCACCGCCTATTTCAGTAAATCATACCTTGAAAAGATGGTAAATTTAAATCAACTGGTGATGTGGCTACAGAAAGACAAAAAGAAAGACAGAAAATGTGAATCTGAATCAAGGCCGTAGTAACAACTTACAAACACAGAAAGCCAAATTGGATCTTCAACATTAGGGAAAAATTGAGTGGATACTTCTCAGAAGTAAAAAGATGTGTATTTTACTGCTAATGCTGAAGTCATGCAAGAACCTGAACCTGAAGACATGCAATACATACTGCAACCATGTACATAAGGAGGGAGGTTCTACTTATATTTCTGAAGCAAAGAGAAAAATCAGTATGTAGAATAGTTTGCTCTGGTTTGGATGGTGAGGCAGTTCAAACTTGGAAAATGAAGAGGAATGTGAAATTAAGATATAATGTTAATTTTAAAAAATTGAATTTAAATTCTATTAAGTAAAAGATACATCTCACCATTTACTTTCAATAAACATAATGGGAAGTTCAGAGCTTTGAACCTGCCTGCAAAAGTGAAATGCCGAACTACGTTGTATTAAGAGAACTGAAGAACATCTAAATTTCCTAGCAGGACACTGCTGTGTAGAAAGCATGTATGCCCTTGTATGCCCTCCTAAGGATTTCTGGCCATTGATTCAAGTGAAACACACATCATATTGTGCAAAAAGCATCTTTGCCAGTCTGTAGATGAAAGCAGTAAATAACCAGACAACAAACCAAATAATGCACTTGGGGCACATGTAGTCAAAGTAACATGTTTAGGCAAGTTAAAATATGTTGGTTTCCAGTGTGGAAGAGAAAGATGTTTCATTTTTGATATCTCTATGGAAAAAGGACATACTGTCCAAATCTGTCATTCTGGCTTTTAGGAAGCAAACTGAGAGAAGTCTTGAAACTGCAACCACCAAACAGTAAAGTTACCATATTTAGGTAGAAAGAGGGGCAAAGACAAAAAAAAACAAACCCAACAAGTCGTAGAGTAGAAATAAAACCAAGCAAATAAACAGTGTGTTTATAAAAATAAACCAGGAGTGAGTCAATCAATATTACTGCTTTCTACACTGAGGTAAAATTTCTGTGAGAAATGTCTGAAATGAACAAATAACACTGTATAAAATTTTTAATTACAGTGTAGTAAATATGTCACTTGTCCAGTGAAGTTAAAATCTGGCCTAGGAATGTCTGCACAAATATTACAAAGTTAGTACATTGTATCCCTGTTGAACTGCAATTAAAAAGACAATTATTGTTCCTTCACAATCTATAAAATTAACGAGCAGCATTCAGAAATATACATAAAGACCATCAGATATTTTAACACTTTAAAAATTTTAAATAATTTTAAAGAAAACTAATTTTCTCTAACATTTCTGTTCTTTTCAGGTCATCATAATGCTGTGTAGGATCTAAGGGAAATAGGGTGTTGTTGGGTTTTTTGGGGAAGGTGTGAGGGAAGGAAAAGAAGGCTTTGTGTTTAAGTGAGTATTTGTACTCAGCTACCTCTACTGGTAGTGAATACTTGGTTAGAAAATAAAACTTTTATACAGCATTTCTGAAAACAAAAGTCCAGGTACACATGAGTAAGTTTCACTTTTGTTGAAGACTAATGAAATATATACTAAATTTCTAGTATGTAATTTCATAAGGAAAAAACCCAACAACATGTATCCATTATTAAAATATACAGTATTAAAAATATTATATAACAGCAATTTACAGAAGTTATGTTACCTTGACTGACATCCATGGCATATAGCTCTCTTAGTCCGAGGTCATTAAGAGACTTTGTCATATCAAGAGGTTCTTGAGACTGGTAACTCTTCAGTAGTAGAGTGTGTGAAGGATCAAACTCACATTTGCTACAGATAATTGGTATGAGCTCTTGAAGGGGTGAATGTGGACTAACTCTTACTACTGTCTTCTGTGTCTTCTTGTAGTTTATCACTACCCTTACTGTTTGCTAAAGAGAAAAAAATTCCAATAAATACCAGCATAAATTCTGAAAGAACCGGCATTTTTACAGCTACCTCACACTAATCACAGGAATTCCACTTATGGCCAACTTCACCAGTGCTCCAGGTTCAGAAATATTACATAAGAAACTAAGAACTATTTTGCTACTCCCTTCCATGCAAGGAAAGGACTCGTGGAGCAGTCTGCTTTCTCCTTTAGCCGTGCCATTTGCCTGTGCAGCAGGGTACGTGCCTGGAGGGAGGTGCCCTGCTGGGTTATACTGGGCAGCTCTAGGACTGAGGTGATGAGCCACAAGCAAGTGCCTCTGCACACATGTGCAGGAGGAAGGCAGAAGGGCAGCAGAAGAGCTCTCCTGGCCCTCTGTAAGTGCTTTAGATAAATTAAAAGTCAGTGTTCTTCTACACAGTAGAAGGACAAAGGTGGAAGGAAAGATTTAGGCAACACCCAGGAATTGGTTTAGTACTTCTCAAAGCTCCTGCCGTCTTCAGGGTATACAAAAAAAAAGCCAAGAGAGAACAGTATGTATTAAAGGAAAATGAACATACAACCAGAAGGGCACATATATCACAGCATGACAGATGGTACAAGATGTTGATTTTCAGTTTGTTCAAGGCTGCACTCAGCCACACTTCATCTGCAGAATTTTTCAAAAGGCTGATAAGGCATGGAATTTCAAATAATACTGTAATACTTCCTTCTTTCAGCAGCAAAGATGTTTGCTGCAACAAATTGAGGTGTATTTTACCTAAGAGGAGCTCATCAAAAACAGGCTAAACCATTTCCCAGAGCTTCAAGGCGAGAGGATGAAAGACAACAGGAAAAGCTGAAATAAGAGGATGAGCTACCAGCTCAATGTGCTGAATACAGCAGTGATTCTAATTTTTCAATATGCTTAATTTTAGTTCTCACCTCTGGTATAACTGGAGCAGGTTTCTTTTTATCCATTTGTTTCACCTTTAAAATCACCTTTTCCACTTCAAGCATTCCCACTGGTGTGTTGGGTTTGAATTTAATCTGGCTATTTTCTGCTGATAGCAACTCTATGGTATAACTTGATGGATTTAAATGATACTGTGCACAAAGAAAGATCAGCAAGTCCATCATGGGCTTCCTGTAAAAGACAAATGGAACTGTCACAACAAATGACAATTAAGCAGGCTGTAACAAGACGTGTAGCTAAATATTTAATTCAAGTCGTCCTTTCCCTTCCAGGACTAAATAATTACTGCCAGACACCAACTTTAAATATCTTCGAGCTTTAAATAAAACATAATTACAAAAAAAGTCAACCCCCCAAAAAAGCCAGTAAAAAGAAAATGAAACCAGTTTGCACAAAAGTATGCCAAGTACTTGAGCAGAGTGGGAACTTCTTGCTTGTGTGAAGCTTTTCCTGAGACACGTAGACTTGTCACCTCATTTGACATTTAGTGGGAACTTTAACAGTGGTGATAAATACTCTGTTATTCATTAAGAACAGTTCTTTTGCAAAGCTTGGAATTTTTATATCCATTTTGACTTACAAGGGACTTTATTTTCAGAAAGTCTGTGCATGAACTACTTGGAAGATGCAAGAGAAATGAAAATTGAAAAAGTCACATTTTAAGAAGGTCTTGTATTATGGATTCCAGAATTATCTAGGTTCTTAATACCAACAGCAAGAAAGAAACTAAATGACAATATAGTAAGCAAATGCCATTTCTTGAGAAATCTGTGGGATGTAAGGTGCCCTTCCCACAATGAAGAACGGCCAACAGAATTTGTCAGACATAGTCCGTACCTTTATGTCCTTGTTTTCTCAGTGCTTAATGAAGAACATGCAGAACAGGGTATTAAGACAGGCTGAGTATTTCCAGTTGCTACTGTAATACATTTCTTAAAGTTTTACTTGAAACAGAAGTGTCATATAAGTTTACATAGACCAAAAGTAAGGAGAATGTAACTTTGCATGTTACAGAACTGAATTAAGTTATAGCACTATCAGATCATTCCTTGGGTTTTTTTTTGAGTTGGGTAAGGACAATTTCATTGTGACACCCTCTGCATCTTTCAGTTACAACTGTGAATAAGGAAATCTATCACCTGCTTTGTCTCACAAGGATATTATGAAAATAAAAGTCTGTGAAGCAATCAAATGGTATGTTGAAAAAATGCTGAAGTGTCTATGAGAAATACAGGGTTTGGCTGGTACGGCTTTATCAGAAATCTTAAATTCTAGATGTAATCTCATAACAGAGGCAAGTATTCTAGTAGCACAGCCAAATGTGGAAATAGCTTCTACAAAGAACCATCAGATTAAGCAGAATTCTAGATAACAAAGGTCATGAATATATTTATTAAGCAGTAAGTTAAAGACTTTTCATATGATGCAGTTCTGTAAAAATAATTAAGAATGACTCGATGTTAAAAGTTATTGTGAACACTGAATTACTCCCTTCTTTAATTTACCCTAAAATATCATTCCCGTTTCCCTTCATTTTAAAGGACAAATATTCCATAAGCAAACTGTCTTCTGATTTCTAGCAGCAGGGCTGAACTGTCCAGTGCACATACTGCACTTCCAGAAGATGGGAACTGTTTGAAAGCTGACAGATATTTCCTTTTGAGAAGAAAGCTTCTGTCTGCTTAAGCGGCAGGAGAAAACCTGCCTCAGGAGACAAAGGCAGGAGGAACAATAAAACATAAAAACCCATATAGAAATGGTACTCCAGTGTGTGAAAAAGCAGTTATCAGATGGTCTGAAGAGGTATAGGAGAATGTAATATACTCCCATGCTTTCATCTAGATGATATACAACAGCCTGAGGAATACCACACAAAATGCAGAATAATAACTACACCTCCCTCTTCACATTGCTAAACCAGAAAGTTTATTTCAATTCGTGTCCTGTATATAGCACAACCTGCTTCACTTACAGGACAGAAGGAGGAAATAATCAGTTTCTCGTACTTCTAATCCCTAACAAAACAAGTACATCCATCCCACCCTAAGAAGAAAAGGGCTGCAAATGCAAATCTTGTCACTTCCCCATCTCACTGGGGGCAGAGCAGGGCAGGGCCGAGGAGGAGGGCAGCCAGAGGAGGCTGCAGACACTACTTCTGTCATGACCTTTCTGGTTACCAGTATGTCCAATAAGTCACTCGTTACCTTTTCTTCTGGTGAATTTTTATACACTGACTGGCTTTAAATGCTGCCCTTCAGTTATTGGAGAGAAGTAAGATTATCAAAGATGACCAGAGCAAGAACTGACAAGCAAGGATCCCAGAAAGCCATGCTATGGAAATGCTCCACATTAACCAGAGTCACAGTAAGTGACAGAATGGTAAATCAGTAACAGTTGCTCACAAACAACAGGCACATGCAAATTAGTACGTGACAATAGTGATTCAGTGCAAATTTGCTTCCCATTGGTACTTCCAGAAACAATATGTTTAACTGGAGGAAGATGGACTTTTAAGTCCTCCAGACTCCTCTGCAGGCAAGACATCTTCAACAACCGCTTTAGAAAGTTATTCCTACAGCAATAAAAAAAACCCCAAAACCCTGTACAGAATCCCACCTCAGCTGCAGAGTGAACACAAGGAGCTAAAATCACATACACCCACAGCACAGCCAGGCAGAACATGTGCAACTGCACCATACACACACACAAACAATCTGCAGAGAGCAGAGCTCCACAAGGGCACAGCACTGCTCAGAAGTTAAAAGCAGAACAAACAGGGTCAGAAAGAACAAATGTGCAACCTCACAGCAAAGCAGAGGAATCACCAGTGCAAAGAATCACTACGGGAGCCACTGCAACCTNAGATTCTCTTGTAGTCATATCCTCCAAAACTTGTAAAACATCTTTCCTAAAACTATTAAAGATTAAAGGTGGAAGAATATATATATCGTAGTACATTTAACAGCTTCCATAATTAGTATTTAGCAAAGCACCAAGAAGTGGCCATCAGCTACCTCAGAGTACATCCTCTGCTAGTCCTCCTTTATCTAAATTCAGTAAAATATTTATTTGCAATTTAACTTCATTAAATTACTCTAGGTTTTCTGGAAATCTCTGAGTGTAAATGTATTTACATATTCCTGCACCCCTTCACCTCTCATCTGTTCTTCTCTGGTTATTCCTACCTGACTAAATAACAATAAAAAGTAGCTAAAAGCAGCCTCTCATTACATCACATAACTGATAGTTAAAGGATGAACCTTCACTAGATGTACCAAAGCCTGTTCTTCAATTACGCAAGTGTTTATTGGAAAAAATGCATCAAACTGCCAAACTCCTCTCCAAAAACAAGGGCTAGAAATTTGCTACTTAAAAAAAGCTGAGATTCTAGATTTCTAATACAATCAAACTTTAGGAACAATGTCTTCCCATTATGAGATTTGCAGTAAGCACCACCAAACAAACAAAACTCTCAATAACCATCAAAAGTATCCCTACGTACAGGTGGAATATTAAGAAAAGAGAGAAGAAAAACCTACACATGGTGTGGCTTTCTATAGACCTCCAGTTACTCACTTAAAATGGTTTCAGGGCCTTCCTTGCAAAAATATTTACTAATTCAGTTGTCTAAAGTGAAAAAGACACTTGTTTTCATAGAGAAAAACAAAACCCACCAAAACTCACAAGATTTGTTAATAGCAAATTTAAGTACAATAGGTTTTGAAAAGTAGGGCAACACCACAAAGCTTGTTATTCACCAGCTAGCTATAGAGAGTAAACCAACAGTTTATTCAGAATATTCTAATAAATGGAAATGCTCAAGAATGCATCAAATGAAATCTCACAAACTACTCTTATAAAACAAATTCAGCAAAGCTAAGGTCTCTCAAATAGACATCTGAAACTGAAGTCCCAAACATACTACTCTGCAAAACTATTTTTTTAACACATCATTTCCAAATTAAATGTGTGTCATTTCCCATATTGGCCCCTGAAATTGCTAAGTTAATTTACTGATACATACAACTAAAACTAATTATACAATTTAAATAAAACTTTCTCAAACTCTTCATTTACTCCCTGTGGGTAAACAAAAAAACCTACCAAACTGATAAGGATGCTAAAAAAAAAAAAAATCCTCAAGTTGGAGGTTAGGGTTTTCTTCCTTGCTTAGCTGCAAAAAAATTCTTCAGCTCTATGCTATTAAACCACTCTGAAAAATGTTCCAATTAAAGAAAAGCAGAACAAAACAAAACAACCAATGAAATGATATGCTCATTTTTCTATTCCTTCTTCAGAACACTGTACCTTCACTTCCTACCACCCATTGCTCTTACCACACATGAGGTGGGGGAGTGGTCGCTGCTTTGGAATAACTGTTTGCCT
This sequence comes from Erpornis zantholeuca, assembly GCA_013400515.1. Taxonomy (NCBI): domain Eukaryota; kingdom Metazoa; phylum Chordata; class Aves; order Passeriformes; family Timaliidae; genus Erpornis; species Erpornis zantholeuca. The sequence continues at coordinate 130,622 of VZTN01030910.1, forward strand.
GAGACCCCCCTTCACAAATCCTGTTATCAGAGTGCACGCCACTGTCAGACTCTGAGGAGATGAACTGAATCCCTATCACTAACTACTACAAAGTACAAATTGGCATCAAGGATTAAATAAGAGAATCCACCCATTCCTGAAATTTCAGAATGAGGAACAACTTATTTCAGTTCTTCCTTTTCTCAGTCTTTAAGTTAGTTACTTTAGATCAATCCAAGAATGAAAAATTCTTCTCTGGTCTTTAATTCTTCTTTTGAATTTCATTCTGATCCTCTTTTGCCTATTTCTACATAATCAGGATATTTATATCACTAACACCTTGCTTTGTGGTACATCACTCTTGCTATGCACAGAAATAGGGAGCAAACCAACCCAACTTAATCGGAAACAGAAAAGTTTCTTCTAGTGAACTATGGAATATTTGAGCACATGGCTGTTAAAACTCACCATTTTGCTTTTTCTAGTATGAGATTTAAAAGGTGTTCTCTCCTCAGGACCTTCAGAGCTGCTCACCTCCAATTATGAATGAGGAAAGAGGCAAAGTAACAATTTGTCTGTTTATGTCATTTCTAGAGGGATCTTGCCTATTTGTTCACAATATATAACTATAAAGACAGAGCAAAGCTAGAACAACAAATGATAGCTTGAAAAATGTTTCACAGTGGATGGCAGGTCCTGCACATCACCCCTCAATGAGCCTAGCAGTGCTAATACTGGTTCTTATTTGCAAGACAGCCTTGTATGAAATCAATCACATACAGTATCTTGATTGAAAAATCCCATAACTGTGTGATAATAAAACTGATTGGGAAACGAGTGCAATTCCTGATAAGCCTGTAGAGCCTGTCTTGAACACTGAGTAATTATACACAATGTAATCTGACCAAGTGAAGATAGATGCAACATTCCTATCTGGCACTTTGCTCTGAGCAAAGCGTGAGAGAGGGCCCATGGTACTTGTAAGTGTGGACAGTGGGAACTTTAAAAAGAAGAACAAGAAGTTCCTGACAGTGTACACATGGAGCCTCGTGTTTAAGGTTTAAAATCGGGAAGGCACCACTCTTCTTACTAGACCTACACTATAAGGCCATGATTTATAATTTCAGCACACCACTAAATGTTTAGGTCTTCCTGAACTAAAGGTGACTTGACAGTTACATGCACAATCTATCCTGCCAATTAACAGTCTGAAGTATGCATTTCAAACTAAAACCATCTTTAGTAAAATATAATTGTTAAAAGAAATCCAAAGGGTTTGGATATATATTTACAGCTATAAATTTTTTCTGAAGCATTACAGATTTTGTCTGAAGTGATGATACGCTTTTTGAGGGCTGTTAGTAGTCTACAGGTAGGAGTGCTGAGCAGGTGCTGAACACATACCTTTGTACCCAAATAGGATGAACAAACTGCTCCTTAAAAAGCAAAATTTATGTGGGAAAATTCACTGAATCAGACAAACCAATATTTTATAGAGATTTTTAGTGACTAGAAAAAACAATAGATGTGGCTACACATAGGTAGAAAGGTGCCATACAGAATTTCTGAATCTCAAAAAATCAGTCTTCCGAAATGGTAGGTACACGTACAAAGTATATATTTCCATATCTACCCAAAAATCAGAGTAGAATCACAGAATCATTTCGGTTGAAAAAGACCTTTAAGATCATCAAGTCCAGCCAGTAACCCAGCACTGCCAAGCCCACCACTAAACCACATCCTTAAGTACCACATCTACATATCTTTTAAATACCTCCAGGGATGGCAACTAAACCACTTCTGTGGGCTGCCTGTCCCACTGCTTCTCAAACCCTTTCCATGAAGAAATTTTTCCTAATATCCAATCTAAAACTCCCCATTGGGGAGGCCCATTAGGCTATTTCCTCTTACCCTATCACTCGTTACTTGGGAGACAAACCCTACCTGGCTACAACCTCCTTCCAGGTAGTTGCAGAGAGCAGTGAGGTCCCTCCTGAGCTTCCTCTCCAGGCTAAACAGCCCCAGCTCCCTCAGGTAACCCTAACCCTTCTAAGGCTTTTGATCTTGACACTCCACTTTGCTGCTCTTCTTTGGACACATTTTATGTTCAGGCTTACACAAGCCATGTATTTCATCAAATTATTATAACCTGGATGAAGGTTGAAGTAAACTTGAGCAAAAAAAAAAAAGAAAACGAAACAGAAATACCATTCTGTGTAACGTACCTCCCGTTAACTGTAGTGTACTTGATGACATCTCCTGGCAGAACCACTGATAGTTCAATATCTTTATCTATTACATTCTCTTTCTGTTCCATGATGAGGTTGGTTGGCTCTGTGCTATCAAATGGAGAAACAGCAATGGATTTTGTTTCAGATGGAGGAGGTGGTGCTTTAGATTTTCTTCTGAAACAAATAGATAAAAATTAAAAATCAAGTATGCATTTATACATATGATTCCATACTGGCAAACTAAGAAGTCTCAAAACAGAAACAAATAACACTTTTTTCTAACATAGTATGTGCATAAAAAGGGATGAGAGAGTATTTTAAACATACAAATAGTGGTGACAGGAGACAAAACAGGCTAAGGTATCCATTGCAAAAAAAAACCAAAAAACCACCTAATAAACATCAAGCCAAAAAGAATTCTTTAATGTACCCTAAAAAAGTAAATTAGTTGGTTGGGTTGGTTTTTTTTTGTCCCTTGGGTTATGCAAAGACCCTATTTGTGCATTCTCCAAAGAGATTTACTGGATTAGTATAAACAGAAAGATTGTACTATGCAGTATGATGCCAAATTGCACCAGTGGGCTTAATATAGGATAGATACTGGAGCAAAGAGCAACACCTTTCCTCCCTAAATTCTTCTTTTGGTTATTAGAATTATTCAAAGAAATCCTACCAGCTCTACATTATTTAACTTCTATACACTAATAAAATAACAGTGCAACCATTTCTATTTTGTTGTAGTATTTCTTGACCTTTCAGTCACAAAATGCTTTCATATATTCCCCTCACCTATGCTGATTTCCTATTTTAATTTTCTCTATACCCTTTCCCATGTCAGTGACCAGACAGTTTACTCTTGAATACAAGGACTGATCACTAAATAAGCTGTACTTCTTTCACTTTAAAAAAATTCTAAAACAGAATAAAACTCTATATCACTTAATACATGTATGTTACAGTAAATTCTGAATGCAGGACTCTCATGTCCCACAATACCTAGTCCAGCATCTCCCTTTATTTAAATAACTCTCCACAATTAACCAATATATTCAGAAGGAAAAGATACTATTATTAGGAATTTTACCATTAGAAAAAAAATCAAAACGCAGTCAAGATGTATTACCTCATGAGAGCTTTTGAATTTCTTATAAACATTCTTGAATGGAGCCACATTCACAGAAAGTTAAAATACATTTCAAACATAATACACAAAAGTTCCAAAAATATGCTCATCATTTAAATGGAGCTGTACCAAAGTTTGCTTACTTAAAACCTAAGGAAAGAAATTACCTCCTATAATTGTCCTACAGAATTAAAACAAAAAATCTAGCATACAAACAGAAACACAAAACTTTCTTGGGAAAACAAAGTCTAAAGTCACTCACAATGAAGAACAAACAAGGTCCAGAGCAGCATTGCAAAAAACAACTGTAACAAGGCTTCACATGACCGATCTGTTGCTGAAAGTGCTTAGAGTTTTGAACTTCAGAACTCTGTGCTGAATAATTAACTATTCACAGCCCCTCAGAGCTAATCTAGAGTACCCACAGGCCTCCAAAAACACTGAATGAGGATCCACATTCAAAATTTATACCTCCTCTCTCAATGTTTTAAATTAGTTTGGTGTGCTCTGCATGCAATTCAAGATGTGCAACATGAGCTGAAAATCTGACTTCGGTCTCTACAGCAGCTTGCCTGGGTTGTTTCAGGGTTACATGAACATTGCAAAATGTATGAATCAAACTTCTTTGTACTCCTCCCTGGCTTCTTTTGGGGCTTTTTTGCAAGATATTTAGCTTTCACATAACTGACAAACATAAATTTATAGCTAGAACAGAGCAGCAATGCAACTCTTAGAAATAAAATCCTGAAAACATAAAAACTCACCATATGACATTAATACCAAAAAACCCAAAGTAAACCAGTACTGCTTGTCCCCCCTTCATTACCTTCTTACATCTTTAACTTCAAATTACTGTTAAAAGCTATTTATCACAGAATTTAATCTTTGAAGAAGTGTCACAGAAAGATTTATTTTCAGTTGCTAGTGGACTCTATTTTCCATTAAGTAGACAAATGCAATTTTATCACTGGAATGCTACTATCACCAGAGTGCTCAATTACACATAGCAATAAATGTGGTTTATTCATACAGTGTCAAACTGTAGAGAGCTAAAACTGACCAAATACTCTCATCAAAACAGTTGCAACAGTTGAAATTCCATATATTTATAAAGAACACACACACATGGGGTCAGGCAGTATAACAAGGTCGCTGAAGCCTCACATGCCCCACTGCAGAGCCAGTACCCACCCATCTCTAGAAAATCTGAATGTACCTTACGGTTGGTTACGCTTACATGCCCCACCCCACACAAAGGGGGAAAAATCCCAAGTGGACTTTCTCAGAAGTCATGCCAAGTTTTGGCAACCTCTTATTAAACAACAGGGATCCCAATGCTTTCATTTTCTGTTTCCAGACACCATGTCACTTTTTCTTCAGTTCTCACCAATTCTCTCATCTCTCTTTCTTAGCCCAAAGTATTTACATTTGGTCTCATTGCTTTTTCGTTATTTGAGTTTGAGTCTCTACCTTACCGGAGGAGCAGCTGCCCGACAGGCAGGCTGGGCTGTACGCCCAGACCCAGAGCTGCTACTGAGCAGCAAGAACAATTCAGGTGACCATGACTACATAAACAGGTGAAGGTGGAAATACACTTGCAGGGGTAGTTTTTACCTACAAACCCTCCTTGCCCTACTCTGCAATTCAAGAAGCCAATGAAAGTGATTTTCTTACCAGGGTATCCTCCACACAACTTTTTATTCTAACACCAAAAGTAACTCCAACGCTATACCATCATTTCAAACACTTCTCCATCATAAAGAACCAACAAAAATCTGGCTCTCTCACCTCTTAACCTATACCAGGTACTCAGCAAACCAGGAGAGCTGTTGATTTGAAATGATTTTCCTAAAAAGACAGATGTTAACCTAGTTCCTTCTTCTGAAAACAAAACCTGTTATTTTTAGTAAGACAAAATACAATCATAACGAAGAGAGTAATTCCCCATCATATAAAAACAACACTTCAGAGGCCAGGAATAAAGTGCTCAGTAAGTGGTCTTACTCACAGCACCTTTCATATTCAGATAGCTTCCAGATGTGCTAGAACATAAGCCAACCTGCTCTAATTTTCAAAATAAACATTAGATGGAGTTAGAACAACCAAAACCATGCTCTTTATTTTCATGGCTACTACAGAATTACAGGAAAGCTGCAGGAAGAATCAAAGTGCAGCATATTTAGCTGTGAGTTAGTTAATACAGAAAGAATTAAAAGAAAAATTTTAACCAAATGAGGCCACAACTCTGTAACAAGAGTTCCTCTGGAAACCATGCTACAGTATCCTACACCATGTGGGTCCTCACTCATTCCTTGTCCCCATGGGTCCCAGTCCCATCAACTGGCTAACCTCCCATATACACCAGACTGAAACTGCCCCATCCCAGCTCTCAAAGAGATGTGCTCCACACTGATTATCATCAGATAAACAATTCCAGCAACATATTATCTTCTACATAAATTTTCTGTTCAAACAACTGCTGGAGCCAAAGCAAAGAAATAAATGAATGCCTCCTCTCTGATTCTTCCTAGCCCTGGACAAGGCAGCTGGAGGGACACTCGCAATGCAGGGACACTCTCAACAGGGACCCACAAACACATGGTGGTGCAGCCTTGGCAGAGTTTCTCTTTCCCCTGTTACCAGAGCACCTGATGCCCACTGTTTATGCCAAGGCACTCAGCTGGTTTTCATCTAGTAGAGATTATATTGTTTCCCAGAGAACTGATTCCTATCTCTTAGAAATTTAAATTTCTGATGTCCCACCTGCAATTCCTGCCAGTCTATATGGCAATACAATTCCTGTATTGAAGAAGTTTTTCAGCCAAACACAAATAGAAGAATATCCTTTTTTAAGAAAAACAGTGCATCTTTAAATCAAATCCAAGACCATAACGTCAACATTTTATGTGCTTCAGATCCCACTTCAACAGAATAAAATGTCAGAGATATATCTTAACACCTTTCGTGCTTGCAAAGAAAAAAAAAAACAAACAATGTCAGTGATCTGTATGCATAGAGGCCTTTTTAAAATAAAAGTTTGACACAGTAAATAAATAATTAATCTATTTATTTGATTTTTGAAACAATGCTGTTAGAAAGTTTCAAGCAGTATATTTTAAACTACCAGTAACTAGAGAAAGGCACTGTAAAATAGTGAGAAATACTTGAACTTACAGTGACCTGGATATTCCAGTTTTCAGCAGCACTTCCTTTCAATAAGAACCTCTTTCCCAAAAAAAAGGAGAGAAAAAAAAAAAGGGGGAAATCAATCTGCTGGATTAGTGTACAATCAAAGGGTACAGCATCAAGGAATATTACTGTTTACAGCACTTAACTTCCCATTTGGAACACGATTACATGAGAGTATACAAAGACAGCTTGATAGCACTCTCACTGAAATTATTTTGAATCTAACCTCCAACATCAGAACCTTTTCTCAAGTTTTCTATAGCATTCACCTAGGACAGGAAAGGTCATAAGGATCTCACCTGAAATTCAGTTGTCTCTCAGGTACTGAAATAGCTCATTAAACATAGTGCATTAAAAATCTAAGCACAACAGCTGCACTTCAGTCAGTTAATTTGACTTATGGCACTTTGAAGAACACTGGTTTATTCAAAAAGCAACTACTTTTTTATCAAACTTTACAAAATTTTACTTGCCAAGAGTGCAAGCAGCATTTGTTTTATTTTCACTCAACGTCAGAAAAGTATCTAGCTCTTCTAAGATCAGAGCATGAGAGGAAAAAGGCCACTGCAACAAAACTTCTTCTAGACCTTTTCTAGTCTTCGACCTCTCATCCCAAGCAATTATTACAATGCACTCCTGACTATTACAATAATGCTGTTTCACCATCACATCATAGAAGCAGACAGCCTCACACGTAATCTTCTCAAACAAGGAACAGCTGAACAAGAGTTCTGGCCTATATTAAAAACATGGATTTGGGCTTTTAACAGTGACACATCAATTTTGGCCAACAAAATATTTAGGTATACAAAATATTTAGGCTCCTAGTTTCCCCTATAAGCATTCCCAACCCAACACTCATCCTTTAACACTCACAGAACAAATTTGTCTTCTGGACTGAGATCATTCTGTTCTCTCTTTGTGGATAATGGTTTCACAGCATCACCACTGCAAGTCTTCAAGATCAAACACTACTTGCTAAGAAAAAGCTTGGAGACAACTGCAGCATTACTATCTGACCTGCTCCTCATAGTCCAGCAAACGACTGAAGTTGTCAAGGCAGGTCACTCAAAAAATCACTGCTATATATTTCAGGCATAAGTATAGATGAAAAAATACTTTAAAAACTAATTCTATTCATCCTCACTAAATTATTACTAGGCACACAGGTTTCTATATAAAATTTGGGATGCCACTTAGTGCTTCAAAAAGGTTACTTTTAAGTCAGACATACAGTAGTATTCTAATATTTTTCCTTAACATTAAACAGCCCAAATAATTGCTGTGCCAGCCCCAGAGCATCTATGTGACATGACTATCAGCCTTGATACTGGGCTTTCATCTCAACATCAATATCACTGTTTGATATACAATCTCTCTCTTTATTTCTACTATAAAAGCAGCAGCTAAATGTTAAGATCAAGGTATGGATCAATGAGAGTCAAACAATGTCCACTCTTAGGTTATCCCTTCAAGCCAGACAAGATACATGTAGGACAATATAAAGGAAAAATATTTGCTGTATGTGCTCCAGAGAGAAATATGATCTTTCAGATTCTAAACTCATCCATTTAGTCATCTGGGGAAGAATGTGAGGTCATATTGTACAGATACTGAGTCTAGCAGGTGGCTCAAGAGGTACCAAGAAAAAAAACAAGTTCAGAAACACATTTTAAATTCAATTTTCAGGTAGAGGAACAAACATGAACAATTTGTAAATCTTTTGTGATAACGGTTTATTTTACAGGGCACTTCTCTATACAGATTCCCAACACTGAAAGCATGCGAGTATTGTAAATAATACTGGTATTTTAAAAATGATAGAGAAAAATAATATGGCATAAAATAAGGCACTGGGTATATAGCTCTACCAACACAATAATTCATTGTGCAACTGATGTATCAACTAACAGGAGTAATGCAATGGGTGATAATATAACTAATCAAGTGATCTTTGAAGATTATTTCTATGGATTTACTCAGTGAGGTTCCAGCAAACAACAAATCATCTGCAGATGCTCTCTTACTTGTGCCTCTTTTCAGATGACTGTTATAAAGAAAGCAAAAAAAAGTAAAATGCATTTCCACTCTCTTTCCATAAATAAAGTGGATCGGGAAAATGAGACATCCCTGGAATCAGGACATGTTTTCAAAGATCTTGTGAGAGAAAAATCCCTAGTCGGTGGGATGTGTGGATTTACCCCCCTCACTAGCCTCATTGTTCTGAAGATTTTTTTTTTTAAGTCTTATCCTAGAGAGAAATAAATCACAGAACTGGGACGGTAACCATGACAGTAAGGTGAAAGCTTAATGGAATCTCTGGATGTCTGGTTAACACTAAAAGCAAGAAAGCAGCAAATGAATCCTTCAGTTCCCTCCAGACCATTTGGAACAGACACTTGCCCCCTCTGATTATTTGTCCCCATGGCAGTGACAGTCTTGAAAACAGAAGTGACTGTATTTGAGCCATAATTCATTAAATGTTTTCTCTAATTACAAGAAAAAAGAGGCAATTCTGAGACAACATAAACACAAATCTGTATTTTGGGCATGTTTTTAACTGTGCCCCTCTTATCCTATAATGTAATTCATTAAAGTACAAATTTAAAACTTTTCTAGAAAAAAAAAAAATCATTGCCCTTCAAAACCAAATCATAACTAATATTACAATGATATTTTCAAGCTCACTTAAAACATATGAAAGACCTGGCTCCTGAGAACAGGAAGCTGCTGACTTAGTTGTCTTGTACAATCCAACAAAAGACAGTTAGCTCCTCTCTAGGCATAAGAATTGCTCTGGTCTTAGGAAGAGAGCCAAAAGCTCAGAATTGTAGCAGGCAAGAGAGGACAAAAAAGAAACAATACTTTCTCCTCTAAATCAGCATGAAGTTTATCGTTATTATTATTGAGGGACTATAGAAATGTTTTCTGTTACAGAAGTTACATTACAACACTTTCCATTGTGCCAAGAGAAGTATTTTTCTCCTGGAAAAAAAACACCAAAACAAAACAAATCAAAACTAACAAATAAAGTGAAGTCAAAAATTAGTTCCAATGATGTTATTTCCAAAGAGGTTGAGAACTTAGGCTTCTGAAGTAAATAGAGCTAACACAAAATACAAATACAAACTTGGCACATCCATATGTCACATACCTCTGCAGAAAGCAAATATTTATACCTATTTTTGCAACCTTTGTACAAAGTAAAAAATGCAAAAAAGTAGCCTAGATTTGCTACCAAAAGAAAGAACAAAAAATCTGAATGGCATTCAAAACTATTAAAACCTTGTATGGCTCACTTAGTCTTTATTATATTTACAGTTACAAAAACAGCCTGACAGAATGGAAGGAGAGCAGGGAAGAGAAAGCAGTAAATCTGTAACAGTAATTGAGTAATATATAACTGACTGAATAAACAGGAAAAGAAAACAAAGAGCAGCTTGATCTGAAAGGGGGAGCTTAACCTTTGATACACTAATCAATCTAACAAATACTTAAAACTCAAGCAAACGTATGTTACCTCCATTAAAAATAAACCCTCAAATCTTTTTCAAGAACTGCTAAAAAGGCTGCTCATACAGCTGTTTTTCTTCCATGACTAGTAAGAAAGTTCAATTAAGGGCTCTCAAATAGAACAAAACCTGAATCTGTCCTTCTGGTTGTTACCTCCCAGTCATGAACACAGGTATAATGCCACGGTCTTTGTTCAAAGCCTGCAGATGAAGCACCTAGCTCTGCTCGTGGCTTTTCCAGCTGCTATTCTGAAGATCAATAGAAGTAAGAATTGTCAATTTATCTGAGCTTTGCTGTTATTGCTTTTCTCTCCTGTTCAAAATCCTGTTTTAGAAGTAACACTGGAGGCAGGCACTGGATAGATTTAGAGGCTGGGAAAGGTAAGGAGTAGAAAAGCAAAGGCACTCAGTATCAGAGCAGCTAGGAAAGAGGCTAATACAGACCCTTCCCTTTCCCCTCACAGACATACAAGCCTCCAGTATAGGTACATGGGTACAGATGTAGGCAGGTAACAGGTAAAGTACTGCAGGACAGCAGCTAAGAAGCTCTACAGTAACAGGGAAGACAAATTCTAACCTCTCTCTTTTTAGCTGCTGTAGAAGGCTGGGTTCAACTGCAGCAGACCCTCCCACTTCCCAGATGGAAATCCAGGTACAGGGAGAAAAAGTGAGAAAGCATAGCAACGCAACTTCAGAAAGCACTGCAACTTACTTTCATTTTTCTTGCAGGTGTTTCAAACAGAACAAGCTTGTAGAAAGTTCTTCATTCACCAGAAGCCTTCTCTCAGCAGTTATATCCTTTATCTACCTAGAGTTTGGTAACACTCAAAATCTTTTGTACATTCACGTAACCAAGAAGTAGGAGAATTTAGTAAACTGAAGAACAGAGATGACATTAAGCACTGGAAGCAAATGGGAAGCAGGAAAAGTTTCCTATCCTGAGAAAGAAGATTAAATATATCTCTGCCTGTATATCTATATACATATATACACAGATGCTATGAGACACATGATGAATGTATAGAGTTCCTACACAGACAACCATGTCAGCAAATAAGGCATCCTTGCTCATTACAGAAAAGAAAGAGGAGAAAAGGGTTAAGTTTAGGCAAAGAAGTTGTACTAAACCAAGTATTTTCTTTACTAGATTTCAAGAGGAGAATCCTGGCAGTTAGTATCCAGAAAAGTATGATACAATAAAGAGGTTTCTCCCATAATATGAGGACTGTAGCTAGTTCCCCAAACAGGAATACCAAGTATCTTGGGCTAACATTGCTTGCAAAACTAAGAAATGCTTTAAGTACCTTGCTGCCACCAGATTCTCCTGCTCATCCTTTACAGCTGCCTCCTCAACATTCACTCTCCTGCCTGCACCCTCCTCAGAAAGCAAACTGGGAAACCCTTTTACCTTCAGGAACAGGGTCACATTTACTACATCTTCAAATGCCCGTGCTGCTGCTGAAGCCCCAGCCTCATCTCTCAGGCACTCTGTGAGGGGCAATGGGTGGTACAAAGCAGAGTCACAAGTCCCATCCCAGCTCTCTTCACAGCATAAACCCAACCAGCAGTTCTCACGGCCACCTTTGCAGCCACTGACAGCAGGAGCTCCCTCCCCTTTGTCCTACTTTAACTTTGACTCCCTCATTGGTTGGCAGCTCAGGGCCCCAGATGAATGCTCTTATTTTGTCTCCAAACTCATCCCCAACTGCACGCAAGAGTTGTCATTATCCCCTTTCTCTGCTTATATCTGCACACTCAAAATGTCTTGGATCCACTCCTTACTGGATTCTTGCAACAGGCAAGAGGCAAGGAAGAAAGAAGATATTTCTTTGAAGAAAGAAGGTATTTCTTTGAAGAAAGCTGGCTCCCTGCATTATGGTAATGCCAAACCTATTTTCCATGACCCCTTACTTCCATTAGAAAGCCTCTGCACTTTCTGTAAAAAGGTACAGTGCTTCAGCATTAAATACGAAGCAGGAAAAAATTCTTATTTATATAACAATGATTATAATCATCAGCAGTCTGCTTTAAGGAATGTAAAGAAACTTTCCTAGTGAATGCTATGCTGTAACTACTATCCTTCACTTCTATATTCACCCCTGCATCCTTTTCAACTTTCACTACCACAGCCAGTTTACAGCCAGTATACCTCACTGCTGAGCTTTAACATGAAACCAGATGGTACAGTGCCAGCAGTCGTTTTACAAGAAGTTCAACTGAACACTGTTTCTTAAATTCTTTCCTTGCTGCTGTAAGCAAAGTCCACCTTGGCACTGTGCAGTTATTTAGGAATTTAGTCTATTTAGGTACTACAGAATACTTTAATGCTTTCCATGATAAATGAAAGCGATATACAATATTCAAGGAACACACAGCAAGGACTCTACCATATTAAACACTAAAAGAACTGACTTGTAACAGTTATTACAAGCAACAAGTGGGGCTTTTTTCCACAACAAAATTTTAGATGAAAATTTGATTAATGCAAATCAAAGAAATCAGAAAAGCCTTGCAGTCTGCATGAAATAACAGCATTCCTCATTTAAAATAATCTCGAAAACCTGATTTGAGCTTCTAGGCACCAAGTATCAACTTAAAATAAAAAAGGCAACAGCTTCTATACCCAGAACGTACCACTGAAATTTCAGCAGTCTATCCAAATGGATAAAGGTCTTTACACACCCTCATCTTTTAGCCAGAGATGGGATTTTAAAAAGCTTTGTACAACTATTACACACTTTGTCTGAAAAAAAGACAATAGACATCAATTCTTCCTTCATACAGGCCTATATTAAAGTTCTGGCAGGTTATGTACTGCCCTACACCTAAATTCTGCATTCCTTCCCTGGGCAAGGACTTATAGGCTACTGCAGGTATATAATTATTGGTAAATATTTTTCCTCACAGCAGGTGTTAGGACAACACAACACAAATATTACTTTGAAGTCACTCTGCTCAGCCTCTAAACAAGGAGAAGAGAGACTAATAGCTAAAATTGATTACTTTACTTTTCTGCTTACCTCCAAGATAGCACAGGTGGTTCTTCTCCATTAATATCAGGTGAGTTTCCTTCAATAGCATATGGAGGTAGAAGGGAGGGTGTGTGTGTGTGCATGGCAAGCTCACTGTTGTTCCCTTCTGCTACTGCTGACATCAGTAAGCCTACCTATTTATAATCCCACCACCTGACCAAACAGCCTACAGAGTACATCTAGAGATTTGTACAGCCTGTAATCCTGACATATCTACTTCAGCCAATTCAAAAGAGAGTATTAAGTAGCTTTGTTATGTCTTCTGTGGCTTTATACCATAAAAAGAATCCAATCATGTTTTCCGCACCCCTTTTATTTGTGCAAAACAAGTTTAATGGCAATTTTTAGAATTAGGACTAGTCCTTCCATCCATGCTTTTCAGCTTTCCCCATTTCTCTGCCTGTGAGATATCCAACTAAACACCTCAGGTGAGCATATTCTAGTGATCAGTGGAATATTTAGACAACAGAGGCAAATACCCATTTACACCCAGTTTATTTGATCATCAGTACTACCTACAAAGTTATTGAAATGTAAGATTTTCACAAATCAATTTCACAAGCAAAGTACAGTATTTATGCTATCACAAAACCAAAAACAACTCAGAAGTGTTTAAAGTAGGATAATTTACAGAAGCTTGACCTCATTGTCAATTAAAACCAGAAGCTGCTTAAAAGCAGCTTAAAAGCAATTCTCGATTCAGTTACCTCTTCCCAAAGTCAGCCCTAATGCATGCAGCCATGGAAGGGCTGCTTGCAGCTGCATCTTCCCAGGGACTGGGAAGGAACGCAGTCAACAAGCTCTTTGGGCAAGTGCTGTCATCAGTGGCAACATCCTGCAGGTTTCTATCATTGGCAAACGTTGCTTCTAGATCTGTATCAGGCCACAGTGTGTTTGAAAGTGGCTTGAGTACTGCTTCAGTGAGAGGAAAACACCCATGTGAGTGCCTGTGTGCTGAGTAAATAACATTACTGATGGTTCCTTATCTAACCTTTCCTACCTGAGCAGTCCTACCACCAGCATCCATCCCACATAATGCCAGACATAACAGAAATCTAAGTCAGCTTTGTCTAAACGTGTGTAAGGTTGAATGAAACAATTAGATGAATCAATGGTGTTCCAAGTCGAATGGGTTCTGGAACCAAACATTAATAGTTAATAATAAAAGAATAAAAATCCTTTCACTTGTTTGATAAACTGGAAAAGGGAATAATGCAGATGCAGCCAGGAAAATACTGCCAGTAGGAAAGGTTTGGTGCATACAGGGTATCAATGTTGGCTAAAACACCAACATATTGCCTATGGCTGGTATGTTCCACACAGGACACAGTATTTGAGAATTTCACTTGGAGGTATTCATTATTATCTGAGTCTAAAGGGCTGTAGATAAAAATACACAATTAATACTCACAGTAATAAAACATCTGATTTATTTTTAGTCCTGCTGTTATCTTGTGGTTATTTTACGTATCATTTATCTAGTTACCAATACCCTCCTTATGGCTTTCATAGATCAACCAGTAAATTTATCACTGTTGAGAAATCATATGGCTTTCATTCAGGGGGTGACCAACAGAATCTAATACTGCTGACCACAAGCAAGTGTCCAACATTTCAGATAACCTGAGAGGACAGAAAGGTTTTCCAATTCTACAAGTATGTACCTTGCCATTTTCCCTTCATCTGACAGAGGTTACTTTTACTTTTTCCCCAGTATTACTCTGCATAGACCATTAGTTTTTTGGGGGTTTGGGTTTTTGTGGTTTTGTTTTGTTTTCGTTTTTTAAGTTCCCACAACACTTGTGGAAGGTAAAATGATAAGAATTTTAAAAGATGAGGATGGAGAAGAGCTTACACAATGTATTTGGAAAAATTTTAAAAAAAGAAAACCACCGTATAAGGGAACAGAATTTAAATGTTTTGTTAAAATTCTAAACCAAATTCTAAAGCGCTTCTCATTTTTTCCTAAATCATCTATTAAATTACAAATGCTGGCAATGCTGTGTAGCAAATACTTCCTAAAACTGAAACATCAACTGAAAAGTATCAGCAATGAAAGGCAATGTATGTGAATGCACCATAAACTGGAATTTATTTTATAATTTCTTGTGTGTATATTTAAAAGCAGCAAAAGAATTCTATTTTACTAAATAGAATGACACTATGGGGGTAAATACAAAACACTTCCTAAAGAGGTCCCTGTACAGGTCACATTTTAGTAGATCTTTCATGCTCTTTAATCCATAGAATTGTTTGTAGACCAATTGTTTGTAGATCAGAAAGATAAGACTTGAATGTAGAAGTGAGGAAAACAAACCAAAACCTTCCCAGTATTCATTTTTAGATCTTTAATACTTTCAGATTCACTTGTCAGTGATTACCCAGAGCACTTAGTACTTTTGCAACGGGGAGAAAAAAACACCCAAAGCAAACCACAACTCCAAAAACCCAATGCACTGTTAGAATTCAATGGAGGCATATCAATAATCTGCGTATGGAAAAGCTCCTCAGAATTATATGGTTTTTAAAATCTCCAATAGGGATGGATCTGTGAAGCTGGGAACTCTTTGAACCTATTGTCTCTATAGTTATAAACAAAAGACTGTTTTATAAAACTATCTGATACTTCATCTAACCCTAAAATAGTAACCATTTTATTTTTTAAATAATATCCATGAGAAACTAAAGTCTGCAGGCATCAAGAATAGCAGGAAACCCAGATTAGCAGGGTAAGAATGACATTCTTCCAGACTAAATTCTTGCTTTATTAAGTACTCTGTTTCTTCAGTTGCTTTGTACCTACTGAGATGACATCTCATCTGTGATGGACCAACACAGTCAAGTCTCCAGGGAAAAGCAAATAGTTTTGTTATATCAAAAAGAATTGGAGAAGAGAACATAGACAAGAGGCTTCCAAATGGCTTGGAAGCAGACCAAGGACTTGTTTTTCTTATGCAAGTTACACATCAACAAGGAAAGCTGATTTTAGATTATATCATCACTCAACATTAAGCAGGACTTAATTATTTTACCATTAGTTAACATTTGGTTTAAGGATTTCATGCATCATCATTAGACAATGCTGTTGCATGTTCTCTTTTCACTTACTTGGAACAGATAAAACACAACAAATTGGTACATGTAGAAAAGGTAAATGTAAGAACACAATGACATATTCTCTCAGCTCTTATGTCCCTTAAGCCATATCTCACCTTTGACCACCTCTCTTGATCCTTTCTCAACCTTTGTCTGTTTACTACATCCTTTTGGATATGACAGACCAGAACCATGCACTGTATTGTCATTAGAGATTTATACATTGGCAAAATCCTGTTTTCCCTTTTGTTCTCTATTCCTTTGCTAAAGCACACAGCAAACTGGTTTGTAGTAAGTCTATCTAAAGTGAATTTAACCTCATTATCCATTTACTTTTGAAAAACCTTTCTGCAAGTCTTCACAGACGTACCTCCTCTTATTATAACGAATAATAACTTTTTACTGTCATCAAAGTGTCATCTCACTATTCAGCTGCTTTCCTACACTATTAACATATTGAATTAAGAGTTCCAGCACAAATCCCTGTCGAACTCCAAGGTGGCATGCCCTCACCTTCATAGCAGAACTTTTTCCGTATCACTGTTCTTACTTTGGGGCAAATTATATAACCATGCAAGGTTTACTGTCTTATGCCATGTTTGTTTAGTTCCCTAAAAAGCTTTGAGGTAGAGACGAGAAGGAGCCTTTTGAAGGACAAGCATGACTGTGCCAGTGGGCTTTTCCTCATACATTTGGTCAGCACAGCCCTTAGATTCTTTTCTGGTTTTACACTTCAAGACATTTACATTGTAGATACACTGCTATATCAAGGAGTTCCTCATTTTATTCTAACTGCTTGTTGCATGAGTCTGCAGAGAAACAGATTTTTATTGTTAAATTCAGCCACTGAATTTAGTTTGACTTGAATAAGGTAGTACTTAAGAGCCCTCAACAAAGCTGCCCTAGTTGCTGTGCAAATTCAGAACAAAAAAGAGTGCCTACTCAGAAAACGTCTGTGCACGAAAGGACAAGCCTGTATTTTGGGCTGCCTGTTGACACTATGACTTCTCATAACTTGGTGCCTGATCCTTTCACTTCTCTACCTCAATTACAACCTTTTATCCTCATTTTCACATTCTAGATCCAACTAATACAAAAGGTAAACACTAGCTCATTTTTTGACCTTACTGAGTAATTATTTCACCACAGCTGCAAAAGATCTGCCTCACTACTCCAAAATTGTTTCAGTATTTTCGTCTGTGCCAACTCCCTGTCCCACCACCCAAAGAGCAATTTCTGTAACTTCTCCCATAGGACCACCACCTTCTTCTCACCTACGGCTCCACTTCCATTACACCTACAAACATCTGACAATAAAGAATCCATAATATTTCTTGGTAAGTGAGTGGTAGTATGTGACAACTTCCCCCATTTTTAGTGTCAAAGAGAACCAGAAGTCAAGGGATTTGGGATGGTTTCTGAAAATTAAGCTCTACAGAGAAACACAAGGGTTAAGGTAAAAGTGGCAAAAACCCCAGCATCTGATGAGCAAAATGCTTCAATTCATGCTCATTAGGTCAGAGAATAAGAGCATACTAATAGATGTTATCCAGAAGTTTTGTTCACTTGAAACCAAAAGCAACTGCAAATTGCAAGAGAATCCTCAACTTCTGAGTTTTGGTGATTCAGACATACTTGAGAGTATAAAGTTAGGAAGTCATTAATCACCCAGAAACTATCATTTTGGGAAGTCAGCATCTCCTCCCCCCCAGGTATAGAGGTTAAAATACAGAAATGTCTAAGTGAACCAAATACATCATTTAAGGAATAAATGACTCATTACTACATGGTGGTACACAGTACCATCATGGGATTAATGGTTGCCAGGAATAAAAGATAAAAAACAAGAGACAACCAGGGTTGTAAACTGGGGGATTTTTTCCAGTATTTTTCATGTCAATTTGATATAGCTAGGTAACAGATGGTATATTATGTTTTTCCTGCCTTGACACAATTTAAAAACAAGTTACAGATGGCTATAATGAAATCCTCATTAACACACTTATATTTTCACAGTTCAGTATGGCAATAATGAAACTTTCAGGTCTGGAATTTCCTGTTGGTTAGTTAGTGGTTAGGTTAATAGCCTGAGGAAGTGCACAACCCAAAAAGTTTCCTTATTGTTTAATCACATAATTACTATATTCATATTTCTGGGAAAGCTCTCAAGACAGATTTAATGTCACAGTAAAGCTACCTTTATAACCCTCCCTCGTTTTGTGACACAACTGTATTTTTTTATTTAGCAGAGCATGTGGGCAGAAAAGCCACAAACAGGCCTAATTCAGCTGCCTCTGGGAAGTTTCAGCTTGTTTTTCATTTGAAGATACCAACTTAGAGAAATCTGCCCATACACATTACACCAAACACGCTCTACAGAAAAGCTAGGATCAACAACTATGCATCTCTTGCTACAATGTTATCAAAAGATCATTGATTAATGCTTAAATAACTACTTTTTTTAAACCCCAGTTTATAATCATCTACCAAAGCTTGAAATACAACATACAGTTAATAGCATACTGAGATATCCCTAAATCTCTGATCTAGAAAGAGGGGGGAAAAAAAAATAGAATCACCACAAATCTTGCACTCAGGTTATTTCCACAAATTAAGCTGCTGCCAGCTCTAAGTTGTGTTATTAACTATGGTTAAGGTAGTAGTGAAAGATGCAGAATGCAGCACTAAAACCCCTCTGGATTTTAGTACCCCCACACTAGTTACTAACCAATGACACTGTGCCCTCATTACTGTGCTCCTTACGCTGTAACACTAAGGCTGAAGCCAAAGCCATGCCCTGGCCCAGCCGTGCCTTCACCAGGTGGTGCAGCCACACATCCAGGTAACCCACACCTACACGTGGTGCTAGGGAACAAGGAAACTGGTGGCTTGAAGGAACTAAGTCCCAAAATATTATTGAGTGCTGTTGTTGAATTCTTTTTTCTTTTATAACTGCCATCACCGAAAAACTCCATTGAGAAATTGTGATACCCTTGTTACCAAGCACAAATGGAAACAACCATACAGCTCTTTGAAGTGCTAGAGCTTCAAAAGAGGATAGCCACTGCCAAACCACCAGGAAAGCAAATAATGTGGAAAACTTGACTTTTGACTGAAGTTGCACACTTGAAAGGAGACAGTATCCAAATATTTAGAAGTTGTAATGCTAAAAATATCTTTTAGGCCCAGCAAGCTCACTTATGATAAAGAACAGTGGGGAAATTTGGATTCTCTAACAAACATATTATTATTATGACTATTCTGATTTTGAAGTCCTCTCATTTCTTTACAATCTATTTTGACATTAAGGAGAATTGAAGCAGTATTATCTTCCTTTACCAGCAGAAGTGGGAGCTATGTACTGCAAAGACTTTCGGGTACACTAAATGTCACTACTTGACTCAACAGTTGAGTATATCAAGAAACAAACCAAAAAAACCCACAGTGTTTTTAGAGATCTGAGAACTCCAGCTCAAAACAGAGTTGCAGTGCTTACTTAAATCAATCTCAGAGGCCTAGAAAGTTAATTAAAAAAAAAAAAGACAGACAAAATAAAGCTGCTGCAATGATTTTCTTCTGGAAAAATCCCATATTTTAATTCAGAAACTTTCAGATCCAGTTTCACATACAAGTTTCCATAATAATATCCATTCCTTGACAGAAGAGTCTGTACCATGACACATCTTTCTATGGCACTGTTGCAGTAAGAAATTTAGATGTAGCTTTAGTAAGAAGTTAAACAAGTTTCTTGTTCTGAATATTTACACACAGCATAACGTGGTTTTTACAAACCTGTACCTCTGGTCAAGTTCAGTAACACTCACTCTTCTCCTTCCAATACAAAATGTTAAAAATAATTGCAGTGTTTCAATGCTAAACAGCAGTTTGTGAAGCAAGGACCTTGTGTTTGCTTCATCCAGCACTCCCTCACTTCATTATTTGGAACAGTGCATCTGGTGCAATAGCTCTCTCATGTTTTGAGTTTCTGTGCCTATCAGATGATAAAAAGAAAAAATAAAAAAGAACAAAACCAAATATTATATTACAGTTATAAACTTTGTCGGGCAAGTTTCAGGTACTTCCTCAAAGTAAAATAAACACAAGACAATGGAAAAATTACAGTCAATTATACTACAAGGATAAAAACCAGAATCTGTAGAGAAAACCCACCTCTTTTTAATAATGGTATCAAACAACTCAGATGAGTGTTTTGTTTTACAGAAGCTGAAACTGATTTACAAGAGGGTCTTCATTACAGAGAGGTAAGGAGTCATCTAGGGAGCAAAAGTCCATGGTTATAAAGATGGCATGTGGAAGGAACATGCCTCAAGTTCCCTGCTACCCACAAGACAGGAATGAGGAAATAAAATGCAGTGCTCTTTCTTACTTAACACATACACCTAACGTCCTTAATTAAGATAAGCATCTGTATCACAGACTAAACTGGGAGTATATCACACCACCTTCTGGAAGGGGCAGCGAGTCATATTTGGGGATTCTCTCTATCATTCTGAAGAAGAAAGCTCAAATCAGCAAAGCCAAAAAAATAGAAGATTCAGAAATATGCCTTCCAAAAGAGAGACTTTATTCTAGATAAATCAGAGAAGATATGGTACCATTACAAAACAGTTTAAAATATCTCAAAGAATATCAAATGTAACAGGTCAGCATGATAAAAATGTTATTTGTACCAAAAAAAAAAAAAAAAATTAAGGCTCATGTAGTTATCTCTGCTTCAAACTCCTAATCCTAGATTAATATTCAGAATTGCAAGCACATTCAGTCTCCATTACATGTGGTTTGGACCCAGCACAGAGTACACCCATCGAAGCCATGAGCAGCCACAGATTCTCCAGCAGAATGCTGTGGAAAATGGTGTCAAAGGCTTTACTAAGGCCCAGGTAAACATCATACACTAAACCTTGTTAAAGGAGTACAATATGTTGGTCAAGCAGAACCTGCCTTCGCCAAAACCCTGTGGGCTGGGACAGATCCCCTGTTTGTCCTGTACGTGCTACATGATATCACTCTAGAAAATCAGCTCCATAACCTTCCCTAATTGCATGGAGCATACAGCTCATCACACAGTGCTATACTGCCTGTGCAGACTGTCTGCTCTGTGCAAAGGCTCAAAAATGCTTAACAAAATTTTGTATAAAGTTCTTAAAAAGCTCTTCATATAATTGGACCATCACCTTGATTTTCCACCTACTCAGAAAGGTTTAAAAGAGGATGTGATACAAATCCATAGACTACAAACCATGAAATTCTACCAAATTAAAAAAAAATAAAAAAAAGGAGAAAGAAAGAGAGAGAAAGAGAGCGAGAAAGAGAGCGAGAAAGAGAGCGAGAAAGAGAGCGAGAAAGAGAGCGAGAAAGAGAGCGAGAGAGCAAGAGAGCAAGAGAGAAAGAAAGGAATGTATTTACCCATGCAGTAATAGGCGTCTAATACCGTAGCAAGTTCACAAACATTTCTAGGAGTTTTGACTTGATGTGCTATTAGAAAAGCATTCTATTATGGTTACAGTCACAGAACATTTGGTCTGCTTTATCTGTATTATCTACTTTTAAACTTAAGAATACAATACACCAAGTTTTTATGACTCAGTGTTTTACTGTAGCCCTGCAAACACTGCAAGCTTTTAACAGAAAGGCAAACAGTTACAGTAAGTGACTATTTCTGTCAATATTTTTCCTATAAAACATCAAACAGTCCAAGTTAGACACAGCATATCCCAGAACTGAAGGAACAGCATGGATCAAAACTGGTTTTTTTCCTTTGGGTTTTTTGCTGTTTTCCCCTCCCACTGTCAGCTGTCTGTACAAACCAAAATGCATTTTTTCATAAAGGTTCCTAGAGACAGAAAGTTTTTGAGGCGAGCTCTTGTGACAATTTTCTAAATTTTATTTTAAAGAAAGACATAAACAAAAATACCTATCAAAAGGATACGGCACGGCTTACAGCACAGTCATGAATTTCACTTCCACAACAGCGAGCAGCGATTTTCTTTCCCAGTGAAATAAAGGGCCATCAAATACACTAGCAGTTTTTAATCACAATGCTGAAAACTTACTAGAATTTGATACACAGTATAAAGGTTTTGAAATATATTTTCTTAAAATAAAATTACAGTACTTTTGTGATCCATGGTATTGAAGGAGACATTGTGCCAGGGAAAATTCTAATACAGGAAGGACTCAAGTCAGGACCTGTGATACAAAAGAACATTTCCATATTCTGTCTTCTGTTTTAAGAAGAGTAATCAGAGTTGTCTATGACTTATACTTGAGTCATTTTAAAAACAAAACCCAAAATCTAAAGTACAATTAACTTGTTCCTTCCATTGCAATTTATAGCAGCCTGAAGGACTTCTGCAATAACAAACTTAAATCACAGACACTTCAGTTTACACACTCCCACTAGTACAGAAGCCTGATCCACGGTAAAAGACTAAACAAGCTTCTTAAATAAAGACAACTAATCAGAAACTTTTCTGTCCTTTTCCTCACACCCACTTCTACCTTTGGTTGTTCCTACATGGAAATCCAGACTTTCCAAAACGTGTATTTAACTGCAACTATTACAGCACTCAAAACTGTTTCACAAAAATACAGTTTTCAACTGTTTCTTTGTAAACTTTTTGTTCATCATTTTGCTTAGATATATACCACATTTATAATAAAAATAATAAATAAAAAAAGTGCAACCCTTCTTGATGGAGAACAGAATCATCCTGCCAACACTGGCAAAAGAAAAATTCATTTTTATTTCTCACATTTAAGACTTTGCAACTTTAGTAGTAAACTTTCCAGCAAACAGTACAACTACAAGTATGGACTGTAGTATCAGATATTTCCACTGCTGGTCTTAAGATTCTGCAGGAACTCATACACCACATCCGCACAGCTCTACTTACAATTTACATGCAAAACATATTAATTTGGAACAAGGAACATCCACTTTCCAGAAAAAAACAAGTATAACTTTTTTACTTAGGAGACAAATGTAAATGTAAGCACCTGATTTTCAGAGAAAACCTAGACACATAAAGTATACAGCTTGACACTTACCGTGCTCTCACATTTTTCGTTTCTATAATTGAAAATACAAATTCCCCAGTGAAGACGCTGAAGAGCAGAGGTGGCTCAGTAAGGCACACCGAGGCTTTGCCAGCCCAGACTTGCTTTGTCCCCTTAGTCACTGGCCCTGCCTCCGCACAGCGCGCACGGCTCTGGGGCAGGCAGCGAAACCCAGGCCATGCCATGGGCTGACAGTGGGGCTCGCTGGGAAGTGTCTTTCGGTAAAATAAATACTTTTGCAGCAAGAAAATACTGAAAGCATGCTCAAAGTGCTACAGTAAAAACTCTTACAGCACTATAGGTATCTAAACATGAGGGCCTAGGGAGTGGCCGGCCCAGGGGTGGTGGGACGTGGCTGGGCCATGGCAGTGAGCCCAGAACTGCTGCTGAGGCCCCTCCAAGCAGGGATGTTACTGCTCCCACCTGCACACAAGGAGCTCCTCTGTTGTTCCTGCCAGAATGACAGTAAGAAAATACAGACAGCCAAACCCCTGCCTTTCATTCAGAAATGATACTAAACCTAAGCTGGCTGTGAGCAAGGAAAGGTTCTCCTCTCCAGTGCATGCCAAGCAGGTGCAGTGCTGAAAAGTTCCTTCCTATGTGTTTGCTTGGTGTGAAATATCCCCCACATTATATTACTTCCTACATATGAAAACCAGTCTTAAACAGTCGGGTACTTATGCCACCAAGATATGAGCAACTCTGTAAAATGGTACAAAGCAAAGCACTACTACTTCAAAGCATAATGCTGCTTTTAAAAACAAAGTCTCCCTGATATCCTTCAGTTTAAGTCAACAAAAATGCAGATGTCTTGAATACAAAATAAAATCAACTACCTCCATAAGCAAAGTTGTGTCTACCTAGGCAATCTAATTTTAAAGTTAAACAATCTGCTTAGAAAACTGACTACCTGGAAATAAAATATTTCCATATGTAACATTGCTGGAACTGATGAGACGAATTATCATAGTACTTTGAGTTATTGTTGAGAAGTAACACATTTTGCTTTCCAGCTCCAGTGTGATCTTTCCTTTCCAATAACCAAACCAGGCATTGCTTAGTGATTTGATGCACTAGGTGAATGAACTGATATTGCTCAGAAATTCTCTTTCTGGTTCTTCATCTAAGCAGGTTTCAGCAAGGACTAAAGATAGGGAAAAAAAAATGAGCTGTACTACCCTGGTTAGACCAGGTCTGTAGCTAGGAGCACAGACATTTTCTAAGTTCACAAGTAACTTTCCCGCTGGGGATGAGGCAACAGGAACTGGTTGCTTTAATAAAAGCCATGAAAAAAGAAAGCCACAGGGTGGCACTGCAAGTAGGCTGTATTTTTACACCACTTGGCTGTTTATTTTTTTTCAGACAAATCAGAGCATATCTAATCCCATCTGTATAAAACAGGAGAGTGGTTCAGTAGTTTTTCTTCATTGTATTTTCCAGCAACAAATATGCCTAGAATATAAATCACATCATAAAAGAGGCACCTACTTCAGAACTGTCAGGGTATTTTATAAGTTGATAAAATACTTTTTAAGAGCATTAACACAAGAATGCTATTGTAAAGACAGGCTAGATTGCTACCTGTTTTGGGGTTGTTGGTTCATTTTGAAATAATTTAAGAAAAAAATTTTCCCAAAGCATGTGCATTTTCATACAAAAGCTAAAGAATTTTCTTCATACCATGACTTTTTGTCAATGCTGAGATGGCAAAATCTCAAATAGATCTCTCTTCCTCTGAAAGAAAGGACAGTATTAACTTTTTTAAAAGTATATGAAAAAGTCTTAACACAGCATTCAAGATTATCATATGCTTTTAAAACACTTTTCTTCTCATATATATATATATATATATATATAAAATAAAAGAATCTTAGCTAATTTCATCCAAACTAGATTACTTAGTACAGCAGTATTTCAAAGCTAAACTTAGAAGTCTATTTAATCTTCTTTGTTGGCTTCTTCTCTCCCAAATTTCAAATTCCTGCCATTTGAGTAAAAGCAAAAACATTTGCTAAAAGTGCCATTCCTGTTCATTTAGTGAAGAAAAAGATTATCAAAGGAGAATTGGAGGTCATCCAGAATTGCAAGTTACTTTCTACTTTACAAAACAGAAAGTCCCTTTGAGATATAAATTTGATATTTCACTAGATTGTGAACCAAC
The DNA here is from genome assembly GCA_013400515.1 of Erpornis zantholeuca. Lineage (NCBI taxonomy): Eukaryota > Metazoa > Chordata > Aves > Passeriformes > Timaliidae > Erpornis > Erpornis zantholeuca. The sequence goes on from VZTN01030910.1 coordinate 156,025, forward strand.
AGTCACTATATGACTATGCACAACCATTTTTTTAGCTGCTGAAGTCCCAGATCAATTTAAGTTTCTAGTTTGAAAGTACTCTCAGTAACAAATGAAAACAAACAGAAAGCTGTGTTTTAGTCCAGTTGCACCATAATAGAAATTAGAACACCAATTCATCTCCTATCATTTTTTTTTTACTCCAGAGGGCAAGAATTCTAAAAAATAGAAAGTTTTATTTTATTCCCTCAGACAGATGTTCAAGAGTGGACTTGCAACTATTCCAACTGCCAAGTAACTATAAGCCATTCTTTCTGCTACAGGATTGCTCCCTGTATTTTTAAAACTGTTTGTATATGGAGATTATTTTGCTATTAGATAGCATAACATTAATATATGGGCAAAGAAATATGCTAATATAGCTGTGACTTTAACATTAGATAAGGCAGATTATGTAATAGTATTGATTGCCAAAGCTTTACAAATTTGATTTGAGCATATATTTGCCTACTTTGTGGACTCATACTAAAGCATAAAGGGCTTCAGAACATGTGCCTGACTAAATTAAGAAATTAGTGGCCTGGAAAAATAAATTAATTTTAGTACCGAAACATCAGTGCCTGGTGTCAATATGGCTTAAAAACCATATATTTAACAGAAAAGTAATTAAGGCACCTCCCTCTCAAAAAAAACAAAAAAACCACCAAAACAAACCACCAGCCAAGCATAAAACTCAAAGTAAAATTCTTACTACTATAAAGATTTGTCTATAATTTCCTCTGCTTGGAATGGGAGAGCAAGGGCTTTTACTGAATTGCTGGTGTGTAGACTCTGAGTAACTACACTGCCAACACTTCATAAAAGAACTTCCCAGTTCATCAGTTCAACATCAGCTATGATACTGTTTACACATAACACTGCAAGGTCATGTGCTGAATGCAACTAATGGAAGTGAACTCCACTAATTCTAAATAAAGCAACTATTTAAGCAAAAAAATAGATACACTGGATGCAATCTAATAGGCTTCCAATATGCTCCCTAATATGCCTCTCTGTCCTCTTCTATTGACACCTATACCACTATTAATAGAAAGCTAAGTAAAAGTCGACAAATTTGGGAAGTAGTGACATTGTTCATCACGGCCATATCCTTAAAAGCATGGACTTTGAGGAAGCTGAGTCTAAGAAGACATATGGAAGTATCTAGCATGTCTTTTGTTTGAATTATATTTTCTTCTGCTTTCTAATTTCCTGATTTAAGGCATTTTAGTGCTTATAGTTAATTTATACGTATTTTTTGCAGCTTTGGAATAATGTCTCTGTACAGGAGAAACTAGCCAATGCATTAAGCTTTCATAGTTGGACATTAGTAACTGCAACAGTAATTGGTCTATGATATGCCATTACAGAATTTTCAGTTCTAGATAAGAGGTGACATACACATACAATTCCACCAAAGGGAAAAAAAAAAAACTCAAATAGCCAAATTTTGACTCATATTATAAAATACCAAAGAAAGGATTCTACCAATCCTAGTCCTGTCTCACCCAACGTGGGACAAAAAACCAAAACAAACAAGTATAATCTAAGTGTTCACATCTTGGGTATCTGAGAACTTCATAGTTATTTATTTATGCAGATAAATAAATACTTCCCTTCATTTTTCAAATACCCTTGAACAGAAGTATTCGTTCAAGAACATAAAGGACAGAAAATAAATGGCTGTATAGCTCTGTCACTGCAATGCAAAACATTTAAATCCAATTCTTAACAACTGCAGCATCACACAATTTAACACTCTTCCTCAAAAGTGCAATCAATATTTAGTCCAAATTTCTGTAAGACCCACAGGAATTTCAATACAAAAAATTTAAGAAGCCAAACAAAACCCTGCACACAACTACTGCTAGCTAGCAGTGCGAGGCACATTCTTACATTCCCATGGAAAGTTAACAGCACGACGAGCATGGCTGCATGTTCCCTTGAGGCCAGGCACAACTGAACTATTGGACAAACAACAAGTTCTGGTCCCCATCACTTGCACATACACATAGATCATGGGAACTCATTTTCCCTGGGTCACTTGGCTACACAGCTGCATGTGTGTCATTTGTTTTTAGAACACAAATATTTTCTTTTAAATGAACAACCAAGTACTATATGATAAAGAAAAAAAATTCCAAAATATCTGTCTGCATTGTATTTTATCTGTCTGTATCTCTGTATTGAGACCAAAAATATCTGTCTGTATTGCTAGTATGGCATGCTTCACAGCATAAGCTAAACACACGTGCAAATTGTACTGTTCAGTGAAATGTTCTTATGAGCACAAAATCTGTCAAATTAAAAACTTAAGAAGGGTGACTACTATCCTATCACTCCCAGGAGTCCAAAATCCATGATGCAGAAGCCCCACCACACTATGGGAATCTGGTCCCTGTCCCAGTTTCTACTACAAAGTCTTGAAGACTTCTTTAACAATTCCAGTAGGACAGAGGAATGAAGGTGGATGGAAAATTCACATAACCATGTTACTGCCACTACCATAATACATAAGTGGATCTGTGCTGAAAGTTCTGGGACAGCCACAAATTAAATTTTTTGAACCGAGTTGCTCTAGCATGGACTCAGACATATTGACAGGGAGCAGAAAATAGGATACAGTTTTATTTGTCACTTCATTTATGTAAAGAGGCTCAAACAAGCTGTGACTTGCTGGTAAGAGATACCAGAATTCACCTGTCAAATTAGGTGTTACAGTAGGAAACTGAGTGATTCTGGATATGCCTCTTCATAAGGTCCACCAACCTCTCACCCTGTTCTCATTCCAAGGACAAGCCATTGGCTGCACAACCTCACTGGGTCCCACTGCTAATCATTATATGAATCATGAGACCACACCTTCTAAATACTCATCAGCAGCCTGGCTGAATCTCTTTGCTAAGCAAAAAACCCCTAACCTGGCTAAAAAATGGATGTTCATAAAACACATTATTTCTGTGCATAAGGTCACGTGGTTTCTCATGCTTGCCATCATTTATATTCTCATAATTCCATTTTCTGCATATTTGGTGATGTGAAACAGGGTTGAACAGGGGATACTTCTGCCATGATACCATTGCAGACTGTGAGAAACATTTTTTCAGACTGCAAGTATGACCCAACAGCCTTTAAAAATATTCTGTATCATTAGTTTTCTGCTGTCAGAGGTGGCTAATAAGGATACCAGGTGAGTGTCAAAAGCAAAGAATCATCAAGCAAATAATCAAACAATGACAAAAACTTCTGAGAAAACTGCAAGACAAATTTTACAGCTAGGCCAAGCTATCATTTCTCTATCTTTTTACAATTACATTACTGCATAACTTTATCACAATTGATGTTAAGTGATGCAGCTAAGTGACTGGATGAAGAACAACAGAAGCATAGAATAATTTAGGTTGGAGAAGACCCTTAAGATCATCACCATAAATTTAACACTGCCAGGTTCTTACCTTCCCTGCTGAAGGGATGAAACTGCCTTTTCAGGTTGTTCACCCTTGTTCATATTCTTTTAATTTTTTTTAAATAATAAAAAGATGAAAATTATTGTCCCTTTCATTTTGGCAAAGGTACATACAAGCTTAGTTGCCAAAGCATCCAGTTGCAGGCCTTGGTACCCCAGCCTCTTTTATCATTAGTTCTTTCTGAAAAATCTCAATATTTTATTGCCAAATTTAAATCTGAAACTCCCACATATGGAAGCTTAAGGGATGTAAATCATCTGCTTCCTTTCTTAGCATCCTATGTCTCCAAACATGACACTGTTATGTTCAAATCAGACTAAATTAGCAAGCCTAGACATTTAAAGTGACATTAAGCAGACAACTTTGTGGTCAACCCTTTCAATTCTTTGATGTGGCAGTTTTATCATTCACCAGTCTTGTTTATTTCCAACAAAATTATAGTAACATGATACAATTGAAATAAACCAACAAAGCAGAGCTCTCACTGTTATTTCACTGGATTTGCTGTATTTAATTAAGCTTAAAAGAATGAATGATTCCTTATACTTACTATTATTTCAGTATTGCACTAATTACATCAGGAGTCCTTACCTCAGCTGACCAAATTATAACAGAAGTTGGGGTGTATCAGCTGGGAGTACAAAATGTATGGTGAAATGCAACCATTCTACTTCAAAGTCAGTCAAAACAGCCCAGAACAATAAAAATTGATTCAGGCCAGGTTAGAGTACCTTCCAGAAAATACTGACCTTTTTCTCATGACAAAGCCAACATTTAACAATAGGAACTGGTGATATCCCTCACTCTTGTACTTTAAAGCCTTAAGTGAAGCATCTTAAGTTCTATGAAAAACATGCTCCTTTATGTTTTTTTTTTTAATCTTTTAATTTATTTTTACTACTGAGGATCTTAGCATGACAAAACAGAAGTTTGGTCAGTGAAAGAATCCATCAGAATTTATCGGCTCCTTGTACTTAATTTCTTCTTGATTTAATTCCCAAGATATCAGTCCTTTTTCTGTTAATTGTAAGGTCAAAGAGGACCCCATGGAAGCAATAAGCAGCAGGAACTAAATAAACAGAAGACCGGATCTTTAATGCAAATGTGTTTCCTGGAGGAAAGGAGCAAATCAGTGCAGATAATGTAGTACAGAAGCAGGAAAAAAAGTTTAAAAAAAAATAAAAATCACATGTTCTAAAACAATCTGTTCAAAAGTTTTCTCCCTGGAACATAAGTAGCTCTTCAAAAGCAGTGCCCTGCTGAGGAATTTACGTACTTGCCAAGGTTTAAGTTACTAATCAAAAGCAACAGCTATTTGCTTTGTGGATGAAAAGTTGTAGCACTTGCTCAAAATTAAAACAAACCAAACAAGCAAACAAATCACAATTATTTTAAAGTACAATACAAGTGCACAGTGAGAAGCGCCCGTGTGAGTGTGTAACTGAGACAAGAACTCCAAAATATATCCCCCTTCATTAGAAGTTTTAAGAAAAAGAATACTGGCAGTGCAATTAAGAGGCCTTCAGAGTACTGAACCAGTTCAAATAATGCTTAATGCTTTTCAAATCCATCAGCTACAAGGTCACACCAGGGTAATTCCACAGCATGTCTCCTGATAACCATGCTTCTGGCCTGTTAAAGAACCATGCATGTATATGAACAGCTAGAATTTAAAATTTATCT
>VZTN01030911.1:0-17507 GCA_013400515.1 Erpornis zantholeuca
CTTAATTGCCTTCTGTCTAAGGCAAACATAGGAGAGTCTGTCAGTGTGTTTCTATTATTTTTTTATCTCAGTTAATTCTTCTGTCACCTTTTTGATAGGGGTAATTAAAATTGTGCAGTGTTCCGGATGACAAGAGATTTTTTAGTTAACTAAATCACAATACATAGACATACATAATTTTATTTCTGTTCTATTACCATTGTATTTTATGCATAGCCCACTAACTGCTTGACTTTTCCACTACTGTTTCTTCAAAAATAATGGTCTTTTTTGATCTAGTACAGTGTTTATTGAGTCTTTTTCTGAGGTACAGTCGGTTTAGAACCCAGTAAAGTGAGCAGTTCCACTGGTTTCCTTTAAAGTGTTCCAAAGAGACTTGCCAGCATTTGGTTTCATCTGCCATCATGTTTTCTATTCACTCAACTTGCTTTAGACATTCAAAATTTTTCACAGTTTCTCTGGTCTCGATCTACTTGAATAGTTTTGGAATGTCAGCAAAACACTTTCCAGATAGTTGATAAACAACAGATGCCCTGGGATGGAACCTTGTGGCACACCACAGATAACCTCACGCCATAGCAACCATTTTTCTTTCTTTTTGTTTCTTATTGCTTCACCGTTTTTGATCTGTGCAACTACTTTGTCTCCTCTGCCTTCTCCTCCTTGCCCACTTAGCTTCTGTAGTTGCTCTTTACTAAGTTTGGACAAAGAACCAGAGGACTTCACAACTGATGTCTCATTTACATGCTATACTACTGACTGATTTACAAATAAGCTCCTTTGCGGAGCTCACAATGTATAGATCTCATTTTATTCTAAGTATTTTAAAGGCACCAGTGCAAATAATTTACCACTTATTGAAAGCAAACTATCCATCTGGAATGATATCAGTCTGGATGACTGCCCACTCTTTCATCAACTGTTTGTGAAACCCTGACTGTCCCTCAACCCTCAAGTGTGGCAGTCAATCCTGCTCTCCCACTCAGGACAGCAAAAAATTGTGTGTATAAATGTCCTGTCTTTCAGTACTGAGTGTTTGCATAAGCACATGGTACTATCACATTTAATGCAATGAACACAACTGACCACTGAAATATTGGGTGATGCTGGTGTGATTGCATGTGTTAGCACTCACCTTTTACTCTCTTGATTTGAATCTCACAGTTTACACTCTTTCTTCCCATGTTATCATCATAAAAAACTTTATACTTTTCCAAACTACCTGTACTAATGATAACATGACTTAAGTTATGACAGGCAGGAATTTTCACACACCAATTTGCAGCTGGGTCCAATACATTCAGCCACTTTCATTCCCCAAATTCTTAGTCCCAAACAAATATATCTGTGATTTGCTTCTTACTCTCTGCTCCTGAGGGCCCTGTTGCCAGCTTGTCTCTTACAGCTTGTCAGTGTTTGCTTCTCTAGTGCACATAACGTCATGTCCAGTCTCTCCTGACTACGGGGACTAATCTGTCTGTAAGGGAGCCTTACATACTGTATACCAACCAGGCTGTATTGACTTCATTGCTTTTAGATTAGTCTATAGCACCAGATGGCCTTCTGTCTTTTTGGCACTCTCACAAAATGGCCAGTCTTATTCTGCTGCTCCTGGGATGGTGAGTATTTGCACATGGGGGATGAAGGCTGCATTCAGAAGTCTTCCCTTCTCGGCTAGATTGTTTTGGATTTAGAGCAGAGACTCCTAGATGCTCAGGTAGCATATCCTGACCCAGTCTGCCCCTTTTAGATAAAACAAATATGCTTCTTATTACAGTGGAAGAATCTGATTTGACTTTTCCACTACATCTGAAAACAAGTGTGTAGAGCTTTCTTTTCTCTCTGGACACATACCAGATATACTGGAGCCCAGAATGAGCAAAGATGTTGGGAATGTGCAGTTAGCAAAACAAGGAGTAAAATTAGGAAGAATTTGTTGTAGACAGCTGGGAATCATTCAGCTTTGTGTGATTTGATCTGATAGTTAATTATGACCTGAGACAAATCTGCTGTTGAAAAGTGACCATAGAATAAGTAGATTCATCCTCCTGGAGATCCTGTTGGAGAGGCCACTCCTATGACAGCTCCCACAGAACTCTAATTGCAACCTCTGTCTAGGAACATAGAAGCACAGCTCATGACATTGTCCCCTAAGGCTGTCCAGCTGCAGCAGCAGCTCTTTGCTTTGCACCTGTTAGCAGTTACAGCAACTTTGGGCATCTCTATTCCACAGAAGAAAGTGAACTTAGCTCTGAAGAGGACCCTGCAATTATATGTGACAATTATGGGCTGTAATGGTGATGTGTTCTACCTACAATTCTCTAATCACAGCTGCATGTTCTTTTGCAAATGTTGAACATTCCTCCCTACCTAAAAAACTAGAGATGAACTCTAGCAAACAAGATATATGGGCTATAAAGGTGGAGACACAATTTGTGACAAGGAATTTGTAAAAATGTAAAAATCAGGGTGCAAACTTCAGTTTTCCCAGGAGGCAAGATCCTGAACTCTTGCACCTTGCCTCTTCAATGACCCTTACCTCAGCAGTCCCCCTTTTTCCAAAATGACCTCACACTCGTTGTCTGGTCACCTTCTGTAGAACCAAAGTGAGAAAATAAGATGGCATTGGCTCTATTAACACATTTGGTCAAGTGAAACAGAGAGATGAGGAGTCAAGGCCTTGTCATCTTCTGTGCTGAGCTGATGCAACAGGCTCTGCTGGGATGCTGCGGTCTGGAGCAGTACCTGGCTAGGAACAGTTCAAACTTTGTTGTCTCTGTTTTCATGCACTGTAGCTAATATGGATCATTTTGTGGCTTCCACAGTATATGACAAGACAGATTATTTGCAGCGAGCTCCTCCTGTACAAGTGGTCAACACACATTTCATTACAGAGCCAGCAACTTGCATATCAAAAGTGAAGACCTGGTACTTCATTAATTCACTTTCCTTCATGTCTTTTTCCAGGCTGTTCTTTTTTTCAATGTTTAGACAAATAAATCTCTTTGCTGATTTTATGGAGAGATAACTAAAAAGGGATTCTTGGTCTGAATACTCAATATATTAGCAGATGGCTCATCTTTGGTCTAAGATGATGGTATTAGTGGATGACTGACCTTGTGAACTTCCCCTCTCCATTTCTGAATGATCTTGAGGACTTTATACCAGAAAATCAAAACTGTGGATTAATAAACCTAACTTGTGGATTTCCTTCTTTAAGCTTTAAGCTTTAAGCTTTCCTTCTTTAAGCTTTTGAGGGAAAAGACATTAAAAGAAAATTATAGTTTTAGAAACATTTTCATATCACATAGGAGGCAATAGTTGATTTCTCAGTTGAGTTATCTGAGATATTTCAAATGCTTTTAGAAGGAAAACAATCCAGAGAACTGTCTAGCCAAATTCATGCATCATCATGCATGGGAATTTCAAAGTGCCCATGGGGTATACAACACCCAAGCAGGGGGAAGTAACTGTTTGAATCACTCTTAAGGCTTTCTTAAAAAGTGCAGTCTACATGCAGTCAATGTCATCAGAACATTTTTTTCCTTGAGGGAAAGAGCTTAGCAGAGAGACTGGTGTTCTAATGTTCTGAAAAGTTCACTGAGTTATTTTCCCTCTGTGGGGGCAAAGGTGCTGAAATAACTTTAATTTTACATCTGGGTTTTCAAGTTCATTTGGACTTATATATTGCTGTTTTCTCTTTCTCTCTTTCTCTCTTTCTTTCTTTCCTTCTTTCTTTCTTTCTTTCTTTCTTTCTTTCTTTCTTTCTTTCTTNTTTTTTACAACCTGGAAAATATTACCTTTCTTATGTGCAAAAGCAACTGTTTGCAACTCATTATAACATCACCTTAGTTTAGGTAGTGTTCCTGAAGAGCACACAAAAATAATTTGGAGCACTCTTCTGACCACGTAATCTTCAAAAATGGCCAAAAACATCTCAAGCTATGAAGGGAGAATGGCTCAAACTCCAGGCTACACAGAAAGGTAGTCCTAATTCTCTTGATTATATGTTTGAATGTGCTCTAAACTAGTCTCTTCTTCAACTGTGTGTAGAAATAAAAGCTACAGCAATCTCAAAACAAACAAACAAAAAACTTACCAAAAATACCCATCTTTTGCAAAGATTAGTAGCACAATTCAGCATTTGCTTAACCCAAGCATAGAAGGCAACTTCCCCCCAGTAAGCAAAGAGAAGATGTTAGTGTTTATGGGACATTTTGGTAGGGAGAGATAAGGGCTGGTACTGAGAGGCAGGGATATTATGTGAAACTGATGTCCTGCACTATTACTGTGAAAGTTTACTCCCAGCAAGCTACATGAGAAATTCAGCAAAGACTCCTAAAAGTTTACGCTAAAAATCTATGGAATAAATAAATAATTTATTCTTCTGCCAATCAGGCTTTTTCCAGTAAAGGTTCCTCTTGACTGACCGAGACAAAAAAAGGGAACATGTTACCATGGCCTTGAAATCCCCATTGCTTAGCTTAAGTACAGCACTGAGTTGAGAGGACAATGTTTTTGTGTTGTAAGATTATGGAAACTGTGTGCAGTGGAAGGCTGGATGTTAGCTGGGTGAGTGAGTGGACTCTGAGCAATGAAGCATTGGTGTATGACAGTGGAACACAACACTGGAGGGGTATCATATCACATGGGCTTCTCTTCATTGCGGGAAAGGCAATGTAGGGTAGATAAAGTCAAACAGACAATGTTCTTTGCTTGTCATAGCCTCAGAGGGAAGTTGCTGATTGAAGAGATTTTTCTGAGTTACTCACAAGCTGAGTTATTGATTAATGCTAAATATTCACCTCTTCACATTGAGCCCAGGGTTTTTTGCCTAGTAGTAAGGAGAAATTAAATAAACAGCAATTTTTCTCAAATCTATCTCAATTGATATTTTTTAAAAATATATTAATAGTGTTCCTATGCCAAAATTTTCCTAGGTGTTTTTTGAGCATTATGGCCAGCCAAGGATCACCATCAATAAGACGACTATCCCTATTTAGATCAACTGGCAAACATAAAATCCATCTGTGTGTTGTTTAACAGGTGCCATTTTAGATCCATGGGGAGTAAAGCAAGCTTTGTACAGATGGACAGTTATTCATTGGACCCGTGCTAGCAGTATAATATTTATTCAGCCACTGCCTGCCTACAAGCTCGATATTTGAAAGAGCCAGTGAAAAATGTTTCTGGTGGAATATTTTCCTGAGAGAGAAATAGGAGGAGGAAGCAAAGGAAATTCCATTAAAAATTGTTGGCTTACACTCACCAACAGTCTCATTTTGATCAAGAAATGCAAGTTCTGGCAAGTGTTCTGGGAATCAGTTGTGGCAACCCAAAGGCTTTAATTACTAATAGAAATACTATTAAACAGTATACTTTTCATGGAAAGGAAAGGAGTTCCTTCTGCTCACAGCAGTTGTATGAATTGGAATGTAAACTGGCAATTCCCATCCACTACGCCAGGTAATGAAGGACCCTTTTCTCCACTTACGTAATCACTTCTTTTTTTTTTTCTTATTTTATGGATGACCTCAAGAATGGAAAGAAGGGTATATAAATAATGAAAAAAATATATGAAAGGAAATTTCAAAATGTATTTTGCTAAGTCTAATTGGTTGGGCTGACTTGTACAGAAGAGGAATACCTTTTTCTGTGGGAAACGCTGCAGAGATTCTGTGAGTCACTATGAGTATCCTGTGCATGTACTGAAGTGATCCTCTTGACTGCAGCCTCACAGAAATGACTAAGGGACTAACGTAGTTTTCAATAACAGCCTGCTACTTGTTCTGTAGTCTGTGCAGGAGCATGGGCATACAGACATTTTATGCTGCTTAAGCTTAGTAAAGGCATCTCCATGTAAATTACAGTAACTCTCCAGCATGGCAAAGCAAGCAGTAAGTTCTTGGAGTAAGCCAGCCAAAGCTATTATTAGCACTACCTGCAGTTAGGTGAATAGTGATTCAAGCAGTAAGAAACAGTCATTGTGGTTTGGACGTTAAATATAGCACCCTTCATGTTAAAGAGTAGATAGACTCACAAAACCTAACATCATTTGTTGCAAGACTTGCGGACTTGCCAACTCTCTAGCACTCTGTTGAGTTTCCTGACTGTGGCCACTACCTTTTGTCCCACCATGACTTCTAACTCAGGTGAAAAAAAAGGAGTGCAATATATAAGCATTACATATTTGATGTTAAAAACTGGCTTATGAGACCTTGGTAACAGGGGCCAGAACAAGGTATTTATGTTATCTATTATTGCTTTCAAGACAGTCATAATTGCTTCAGGTTGATTAAATTTTAAGGTGCGATAAAAACCCCCATGATGACAGCAATTAAACTTTAACAAAAATCCAATTGCACTGGACAAAATTACCATTTCTGTTACTACTATTAAAGCATACCAAAGGAAGAAAGAATATTTTAAGGACTGAGATAAAACTAAAGTACCAACTTTTGCCAATTTACTATTTTTTCTCTAGAACTGAAGCATGGTTGAATTGGAAGAAACCTTTAAAGATCATCTAATCCAACTCCCTGTCATGGGCAAGGGACATCTTTCACTAGATCAAATCTTTAAAGCCCACTTCAGCCTGACCTTGAATACTTGCAAGCATGGAGCATCCATAGCTTCTATGATCAACCTGTTCCAGTGTCTTATCACCCTCGTTGTAAAATATTTCTTGCTTATGGCCAATCTAAATCTCCCTTCTTTAAACTACTGCTCCTTGATCTACCACTACATGCCTTGGTAAATTCTCTGTTCATCTTTCTTACAAGCCCCTTTTATATATTGGAAGATCACAATAAGTTCTCTCCAGAGCCATCTCTTCTCCAGGTGGAACAAACTCAACTCTGCCAGCCTTTCCTCACAACCCTCTGGCCATTTCCATGGCCATGCTCTGGGACTCTCTCCAACAGGTCGATGCCATTCCTGTGCTGGGGACCCCAGAGCTGGATGCAGGTGAGATCTCATGAGAGCAGAGCAGAGAGGGAGAATCGCCTCCCTGGGCTTGTTGGCCACCTTTGGATGCAGCTCAGGATGCGATTGGCTTTCTGGGCTGTAGGTGCCCATTATCATCTTGTGTCCAGTTTTTCTCAGAATTTTTTATTGTGCAAATATAGCATCCTGGTGATTAGGGAAAAAAATATTCTGCATCTACATCAGGTTGTATACAGTAGAGTTTATAAACTGTATACAGCATACAGTCTATTGAGTTTTCAGTTTATACAGTTTACTAACTTGCAGGTAAGGAAAGAGAAAAAAAACCCTGAAAACAACCCCACTTTCTTGTTGTTTAAAAAAAAAAAAAAAAGATAAGAGCATCAAACCACAGTAGAAAAAAAATGGCATAATATTCATTCCCAGAATAAAGCATTCAGGATTAAATTGTGAAAGTGCCCAAGAAAACACAGTTCTCATTATACCAAAAAGAGTCACCTATAATAAATTCATCATCCAGTCCGGTCACTGGTGTGCATGGAGAGGGTAGACTCTTAGCATGGACGAGCAAATATTGCCTATGTTTTATTCCAGAGTTTTAAAGAAGATCCTGATCAGAATTACAGCTATTTATATGGCAGGGATTGTTAAGAAAAGAATGCAAATCAGGTTTTCTTATAGGCCAGTGAGTCAGAGCAAGAAGTGGAAAATCAGGAGCAACCAGAGGCATTCATGTTATGTTTTAGAAAAATAATTTCTGAAAGTGTCTTTAAAGGCCTTGCCTGTTGCTATCATGGTTCTGAAATGACCCTACTGGGCTTTTCTAAATATATACATTCATTGATCAGAGACAGAAAGAGAAAGTTGAACAGCACTAAAACAATGTTGTAACTACAATAGTTCTGTTTCAATTATATTAGTCATTGCTTTTACTTACAGGCTTCTCTATGGAATTCTGATCTGCCAAGGATCATGTCTACCATGCAGATAAAAGATGGATAGACAGGAAAATATACTTTCAGGTAGTTCTGTCTTCCTTAGTACAAGGAAGATTGTTGCTTCAGATCAACATCAGCACCATAGCTTGGCTCTGCTCTCACCCTGCTTTTACTGGCTGCCTCTCCTGCTCAGAGTTTTTCTCTTGTGTCCTAGGGAACATCATCCACACAGTCCTATTTCTTTGTTGTTCGACAGTCAGACATATCCCCTGCTCTCCCTCCTGGAATAAGGAGAGAGCCCTGATATGCTAAATGCTCCTCTTCTTTTTTCCAGGGCCTACTCAGCTTCCTTTTCCTTTGGAGACCATATGAGGTTTTCTCAATATGCTCCACTGTATTTTATATCTTCTTATTTTTTATTATGGATTAATTTGTTTTCTCTGAGTTTGCTAAGTGCAACTAGTCTGTGCGTGGCTCATTATGTTACTTCTGAACAGCCAGAGCCAAACCAAGGCCAGAAGCCCCTGTTAAAGAAGTGACGTTTTTCCTGCTTGTTCTCTTGCTCAAGGAGAGTAATTGAGTTTGTAAAATTCCTATTTTAAATTCATCCAATAAGAAAAGGAGATTCTTCAACCTGGTTTTTTTTTATCCCCTAAGTGTGAAAATTAGATTTATCAGTTATTAACTTGTTTATTTTTTTAAGGTATCTAGCTTTGTGTCACTGTTGATTTCACTATTTGCAAACTGGCTTTGTCATTTTATTGATAGCACTTGAGTGAAGAACTCTCTGATAATATATGCAAACTCACAGCTCTCAACAAGCTTTACAGCTCCGTTAATGAGGGGATTAACAAGAGCACTGCAATGTATTTAACCTGCGGCACTAGCTCTGTTTCAATAAGACTTCAACAGCCTATTAAATGGAGTGGGGGCTCAATTAACCCAGACAAAGGCCACTCTACAGAACATGGCAGGGAGGACCACAGTTAGCATCTGCCTAAGCAGCTTGTTCCGAGCTGGAAATAAAGAGGGTGACATGTTCTCGCCCCAAGCTATGATATAACTGAAATGGTGATTCTAGTTCATCTGCGCTGACTGAATAGGTGCCGGCATTGAAACCCACCACTATCTCGCCATATGACAGTTTGTAAAATCCGAGTGCACTCAACGGTCACCCAGAGCCTCCTGCCTGCAAGCACCGAGGTATTGTTCCCAGGGAGCTTTCCCCAGCACGAGGATGCAGTGCCGGCATGGTGTTACGTTTGGACAGTCAGGGAACATCACGTCAGTAGATCTTTCAGGGAATGTTTTAACAATCTCCTGCCGGAGAGGGATTCGGCATCGAGGTGTTGCTGGTCTTTGTGTAATCTGATTATTTCATTGGAGGTTAACATAAGAACTGGAAAGTGAAATATAAGCAGAGCGGGAGAGAAACAACATTTTTTAGATATGCAAATTGTACAACAGCAGCACACCTACATTTCTCAGTTCTTGATTAAATTTCAAGTGTTTGTTTTAAAAGATGTTACTCATACTTATGGTTAAACTTATGTTGGATAAAGTTCTAATTCTTCCTGTGGTTTCGGGATGAGAAAAATTGATTTTTGCTCTTCCTAGGGAAGAACTATGTGCAGAAGTTAGCTATTCTTTTATTTGGTAATCTAGGTTTAGGACTCTCAACACATATTGTTACAGACCAGATCTTTATCAAGAAATGGCTACTGATGGAAGAGTGGCATTAAGGTGCCATTCTTATGTGCCCTGGTGTAAGAATCTAGAGACTATATTGGAAATAACAGAAGCCAGCTTTTTTTTTTTTCCTATTGGAAAAAGTAGAAAACAACAAAATTTTTAGCTAACAACCAATCAAAAAATGCAAGAATAATAATATCTAACTTGTGCGAAACTTGTTAGATAGACAAAAAAGATAGGGGACATTAATTCATACCTGGATTAATTGTAAATCCTTTCAGAAAACACAACTCTGCTCAAAAGGGTGTGACAGTTTTCTTTCATTTCCTCTTTTCCTTGAAGAATGCTAGGTGTTCATTAGAAAAAACGTGCTCATGAATGTATACCAAGCAACAAACTTGGTATATTGGACATGCCATAATCTGGTCACAAGGGCCAATAAATAAACTTGCATTCTTAGCAGAGTAGGTGGAGGAACTAGGTCTACAAAAATTATGTGGAAGAACTGTGGCTCTGTCGAGTGGATACGTGAGTGGTAAGTATACAACTTACCTGAAAACAACTAGATAAGCCATTTCCAGGTTAAAGAATCCAAATTGTATCTGTTTTTTAAAGATACCAATCATGTGGATTTGTCTGCCTTGTTTTCAGTGATAAGCATGCATAATGCTTTTTTCCGGACCATTTATTCTAGTGCTCTGTACATTTAGTTTTGTGTGACATTCGAGGCGAGAAAAACACAAGAATCTTCCCCTTTTATGCAAGTCACTTCCAGGTTTATGTGAAGTTTTAGATCTCAAATCTTCCAAGGCAGAAAACATCTGCATTTCTAATGCAGAAAACAAACAAAATACAATTTTTTTGTATCCCCTCCAGAGATAATTAAGAGACACAAAGGAGCAGAGACCCAATTACTTTTGCTTTGAGGTCAACTTTAAGTATTTCTGATTATCATAGTAAGGGCACGTGCTGCTAATTTTATGCTTTTATGCAGAGTCTAATTTTCTTTCCTTGGGTCTGTATGTTATTATGGTTTGAGGATAAAATAGGTGAATTACCATAGCGATGTATTGATTTCCAGCAGGGAAAAATAAAGGCAAGTTATTAAATGAGCACTGGTTTTCTGTTGGATGTATTTGCTTTACCATTTAAGTCTAACCTGAGGTTAATAGGGCATTATTGCCTCTAATCACATCTAACTAGACATCTACCAACTACTTACTGGTAGAATACATGCATTATTTAAAGTTCTAGAGGCAATGTTGTTGTTTTTAAAAGAGGAGGGAAAATTGGAACAAATTATGTCATCAAATAATTAGGAACTGCATCAGGCCTTCAGCAAGCATGCTATGTAGTTTCTGTAGACTTGTGTGTACCTTCTTAAAGTTTATTTTGATTCCTTGAGCTTTTTGCACAGAGAGGTCCCTGTTGTGCTGGAAATGGTACAAGCATGTAGAAATCAGGATACAGGATGAGCACAGAGGATGTGATGATGGTGTTAGTGATGGTCTAATCCAACAGGGCAATTTTTGATCTCTTTTTCCTATGTGGTGTATTCTCCCCAGCAGTGACAACAGCAGATGCTATTTGGGAGCTACATGCAACCCTGGCTACTCTCTGCAGTACTCTCCTTTTGCATTTCCCCACCATCCACAACTGCTGGGTAAGGGATGTTAGAGAATGTATCACTGCCTATTAATATTAGTGTCTGCTTATGGGTCTGTTGTCCAGGAATTTATTCAGACCTCTTTTAACCTGATGATATCTTCTGCATCTACGACTGCCCATGACAATATATTCCAGAGGTTCATTCCTGTTGTTTAAAAACCTAACTTACTACTTAAAAAATAATTTCTAGGTGGGTCTCCTATTTGTTTTGTAACCCCTTGTTCAAATAGTTTGGAACTTGCTGCATAATCGCTCATCTTGTCCTTTGCCATCATAAGCCTCTAAACTTGTCCTCCCGTCCTCAGCCATCTGCTGTCCAGCTTGGAGTTCCATGCAGTTCAGTCTCTCGCAAAGGAGGAGCTCTCTCTAATTAATTATTTTATTTGCTGTTCTCCATACTTTCTTAACCTTGCTCTGTCATTTTTTTAGGTACGAAAATGCAAGCAGTACTTAATGAAGTTCTTGCTTACCATGTGCATCATTTTCTACTCATTCTTTCATTTTAAATCATGGTCATTGAATGATAATAATGAGTTAGCCATAATACAATAACGTATTAGGCAAAGTGATAGGAGAAAATATTACTTAGCACACATTGCTACTGCTACTCCTCCAAACAATTTTTTGTCATTTGGAAAAACATACACTGTATATAAGCAGCAGATAGACCTTTGCTTCCTGTCAATGCCTTACCAGATGTGCTGGCTTTCAGCCAGGCCAAGTTTACTGGAATTCAATTAGCATCTTTGACACTTAAGCAGTTATTTTTCTACTTTTATTGGCAACTGATTCCCTGTGAGTTTAGCTGCACAGGAATGTCTTTCAATTTTTCAACTTAATGAATGGCTTTCAGGAGAGGACAAAAATCAGTGTAGTATTGAAGGCTGAAGTGTGAACAGAAAGTGGACAAGTTTGTGTATAACAAATAGGAATATTTCAGAATGTCATTAATATACAAATTTTTTTAAAGTATAAATCATAGGAATAGCCATTAGGAAATCCATCATGTTGTCTGCTAAAGGAAATTGTCAACAGTGTTTTTCCTGAATTCTGACCAAGTATCAGGAAACAGGAACGCATTGCAATGTGGGCATTTGAATGAGGGAAAAAAAGAGAAAAAGGATGAAAGCAAAATTATAAAGGGTTGTTGAAAGACAGTACACAAAAAACCCCCAGTCCACATGAAGATATTTCTCACAGACAGTTTATCCATACAACTAAGAATTATGGCTTGTGGAATCAAACCCACATTCCCCGGTTTCTAGATCTTCAGGTGAAAATTATTTCCTTCAAAGGATCACCAAACCTGGTGAGAGGTTAGATTGTGCAGGTTTTGACTGTTACAATAAACCAGGAGTTCAGGAAGTGACTGTGAAGCATCTGAGCAAAGAAAATGAACATCTTTCTGAGATACTTGGATAGCTGCCAGCTCACACATTAAGTTCTGTTTTCCAAACCAATTGTTCTGTTGTTTCAAGTGAAAATAGTCTTCATCCTCTGCCTAGATTTTTTGTTTTTCACAAAATGAATTTGCCAACCTAAAGATGTGGGGGTTTTTTCCATGACTTCCTGATATATCAGCATTTACGAGGATATATGCATTGATATAATTTATATAAACAGGCAAGGATGATGATAGGTAAGCATTACAGAGCTACTGGAAGATACTCAGAAAATGCTGTTTGATCATGTTTCTTCCTTTTTTTGTTGTTTTTGTTTACTAAACACTACTTTGCAATAAAAAAACAGCCATTAATTATTAGCTAATGTTTATAACACTGGACTCTGTTTCAAGGCTAAATACTGTTAAATGCTGCTAAATCTACAATATAAATGACTGCACAGAATTAAAGCTATTAGCCAATATGAAAGCTGTAATTATACTATTAATTGTTCATGTCCTGAAAAATGTTTGCAACACATGCCAAAGGTGGAATTAGGTACATGCCAGTAAAGCCTCACTTATGGATGGTTTTCAAATGCTGTAAATTACTTTATGATTATCAAAAGGATACACATATGAGAAAATGTGTGAATGAGCTTGAGTTTTCCAGCCAAATAAGAAATATGGAAATTGCTTTGCTAGATCAGACCTACAGTTAGAGCACAACATCCACTGAATGACACTAAGGTGTATATTATCCTCTAATAATTAAGTTCTGGTGAACCAGGTTTAGCATCCCTTCAGGGATTTTATTGTTGGTTATGATATATATGGATTCTCTTGATATCTATATAATGAAGTCCAATCCACTATTTTATCCTCTTCTGCTCTTGGTTTCTTGACTTCCTGTCACAGTTCTATAGTCCAGCTAGAACTTGTGTGGAAAAAAAATCCTCAAAATTTTTTCATATATTCCAATGTAAATGAATATTCCATTTATCCTCATAGAGTGGAACTCCCCTGTACTGTACATTTTTTAAACAGACTTCAGCTTTAATTCTCTCTTTTCATGGTTTCTCCAGTAACAAGGGCCTGAATGTCAAATAGGGTGTTTCCTGTACTTCTGAATATTGCCTCTCTGCAGTTAAGCAGGATAAATGGATTAGGCAAGTGTGTCATGGTTGTTTCTGTGGTTCTAATCACTGACTTTACTTAGGATTTTGTTAATTCCTCTCATAGTTATAGAGAGTTTATGTCAACAGGAGCTAGAATGATGATCACTGACCTTTGCTTCTGTGCTTTTATTGGATTCGAAAGAACTGAGACGGAAGAGGAGCAAGAAATATGTTCTTCCTTTCAGCTTCATCAAACTACTTATGATCTTTTGTCCTCATTGAACCTCTATCCATTTTTTGTTCAGAAAGTTTTTTGAGTATTTGAAAACATACGAGCTCTGAATGTTTATGAGAAGAGATGTGAGATGTACTTACGATCACAGAAAATTTTTTCATTCTTTTAGCCACTTATCTATTGAATGTGAGAATAGATGCTAGCCTATGTACATTGAAATTAATACCTTAATGAACTTGGGAGCACTGAACATAGTAACAATAAAAATTAATAGCTCGCAGCCAGCAATTGTCTCAGGTAATCTGATGGAGTGGTGGTAATTTGATCCACTGATTTTTAATGTTTTCTGCACAGGTATTGGAAATACCTGTGTCTCTTAAAGCTGTAGGTGGTGATGTTCATTCCGTAAGTTTTGTGCAAAACAATAGCCCCAAGTCTTTCAGTTTCCTCTTCTCTTGTGGGTGCCATGTCATGGTGGCCCAGTTGCAGATGAGCATTACCTGCTGGAACTAGCTCTGAGTCCACTAGACTAAGTCAAAATCCTCCACTGTTTCTGGGTTCACACACTCAACTGCAACTTTACATTAGGGAAAAGAGGTGATAAGCGACTATAGGAGGGAAAGTGAGAGAAGGAAATGTGTGATGGAACTGCTTGTCTCGGACTGTTTGTGAGGGCAGTTTGCTCAGATTTGGTAGATTTTGCTTTGTTTTGGCTTAACTGGTTTGCACTGTTGCTATGTATACTGTTGCATTCTCTGGCTTTCTATGTGGCCTGCACCACTGGTGAGAAGTGGAATCTTGTTTTTTCAAAGGCTCTTCTGTGGGTCAGATCTGTGCCTGGGCTTTTGGAAGCAAAAGCTTAGCACTTGGATTTGAATGGAAAAAATACAGCTGCTACTCCTTTCATTTTAGATAAATTTTCTTCACTCCTGTAGCAAGATGTTGTGGTAACTGTTATAAAGGTAGTTGCATTTATAATGCTACCTCCAGTTATTTATTTCTGGGCAAGATTAATTTCTCCATCCATACTGCCCCCAGAGTCCTTACTAGGTCCACCTGGAGCTGCTCACTGCCAGTGTAATTTCAAGTGAAATGTCAGAAAGGTAGTTTGCAAGTTCTTGAATTTGAGTAGCTGAAGGGGAGGGTTGGGAGGGGGTGGTGTTGTTTTTTTCGGAGAGGGGTGTTTGTAGTTTTGTTTGTTCGTTTGGAGTTTTTTGTAGGGGGAATTATTTTGATTTTGCTTTGTGGATGTTTTTGTTTCATTTTGGTTTTCATATAGATATGAAGTCACTCTTTTTTACCAAGGAATATCTGTCCCTATAAACATCTCAGCAAGGCAGGGGTATCAGTGATGCTGGTGAAAAGATCAGTAGTGGCTTTAATAGCGTGTGGTTAAAGATCTGTGTGTGGAACATTGTAATAGGCTTCAGCTCATGTTAATATAGGGGTTTTATTTTTTTTATTTTTTTTTTTAAGATGTTAAATCCATCCCTGTAGGCAGCACTTTAGAACCTGAGGCAATAAAGGAGGCTTGTACTGGATACATCCTCTACATCATGGCCAAGCTTTTAGCTGAACACAGATCTCTGAAGACAAAAAGCTGCTTTTCTCTGTCTGCCTTTTGGTACGCTCAGTCCTTTCAGTGAGCAGTAAACAACGGAAGAAAGGACTTTTCTAGATATTCATTTAATCAAAAGTGTTAACTGTAGCACTCTTTCTGCTAAGGGGAAATTGTTGTATTCATTTGGCTCAACAGGGAATGATAAAGGTAAAAATATAAAGTAAACAGAATTACCTTATTTTTTCCTTTGTGTTTGTGACAACAGATGTGACTGGACCATCATGATCCTGAGAACACTGAAATACTGACCATAACACTAGTTTTCATACCCTTTTAGCATTCCTGGGTGGGGAAATGCAGATGTTATTTCTCTGTCATCAAGGGAAAAGAGACTGACACTTCTTAATGTTAAGACAAGGCTGTCAGACTCCACTGGAAATAATGAAATTTGACAGTTCCTGGGTTAATACTGCAAGTAGCAATCCTGTAAATTTCAATTAGCCCTGACAGCAGTAGGGCTTAACGTGATGTTTATGTGAAGTGGTATGTTGGTAGCTTTCCTTCACACTTATGAGGAAAAGGATCTCTCTCTCCTCTCTTCTCTCTCTCTCTCCCTCCCTGCCCCCTCTCTCTCTGCATACACACATACACACACACATGCACACATGCATACACAGACAGAGTAGTGTTCAGCCTTCATCCTATTCATCTTAATTATTTCTTGAGATGTCATGAAGATACTTAAAGTGTCTCCGACTGTCTCTGTGTGGACAGACTCAGGGATCCAACTATTCAGGACATATATATTAAGCATGGGTGCCTAAAACTTGCCACAAAATCTTCCAATTTTAACATTTAAAATTTTCACAAATGCTCCATACCTGAGCTTTGTGGAGCTCTGGTAAAGACAAGATGCCAAACATGTTGCACACCTTCCTGCATAAAGCTGGTTCTGGTGTAGTCCTGCTGTTGTCTTCCCCTCTGGAAAATGCAGCTTTGACCAGGAGCATCTTTACCAGCTAATAATGCTTTGTCCCTCCTCTCCTTTCCCCTGCAGTATGAGCCACTGAAGAGGTACCTCTGCGGTACAATGTGATCACAGCTGTGCACCCACTTGGTTTAGATCATTATTGATGTCCCCCCCCAACTTCTATCAGCAAAATACCTCTTTGTGCTAGATCTCTTGTCAGTTCCCTGAATGAAATAAGCTTTTACAGGAAAGAAGTAGTTTTTTAACTGTGTCCGTGCTAGCACTCTTGCTGACATTAGCGATGCTGCATGAAAATCACACCTCTAACCAACTCTGTGCTACACTCTGCTTTACCAGCAAAAGTTTCTAGTGCCGTCCTGCTGTCATGTAGTCCTCCATGTCAATTTGGTGCTAAATATAGGTGTTATGTGTGAAAATTTTGGCCTACCTGCNATAGGTGTTATGTGTGAAAATTTTGGCCTACCTGCTGTTCTTAAGAGAAGTCAACAATACGCTTCAGTTGGGCAGAGGTTCCTCTAGCAAAGTGCAAATATGTTACCAACAAAAAGCCGTCATATCTACGCTTGAGATGACCACAGGTATTATTTTTGTAAACAAGTAAATGTGACACATATAAAACTGCAGGACAAATAACATGTAGATGGACTGAGAAGGTACTGAGCAGTGAACTTCTGTTAGTGGCTTCCTTGTTAGCTGTCAGGACAGACATTTTGTGCATGGGATCTCAGAGATCCCATCAGGACTGACTTCCCTCTGCTCCCACTGAGACAAGTGGGAGATGAAAGTGTCAAGTACATTGGGCAAAAGAAAAGTAGCTCTAGGGCTGAGTTCTCTCTTAGCAATTAAAGACAAAGCAAAAATATATGTTAAAGACACTCGTTAAAGATAGCAAGAGCCTGAAAAGGACATCTAGTTTTTAAGTTTTATAATAAGACTGAAGCTGACCTATTGGCACCCTTTCCACCCTGCACCCTCTCT